>BRDA01043748.1:0-17519 GCA_036984385.1 Crenuchus spilurus
AGACAGACAGACAGATAGACAGTGGTGTCAATCTTATGTTTCAGAACATCAAACCAATTTAAATATTAATCAAAGACAACACAAGTAAACACAAAATGCTATTTTTAAATGAAGATGTTTATTAGCAAGGGATAAAATAAAATTCAAACCTACATGGCCCTGTGTATTCACTGGTGATTCACTAAGGTCCCTGGATCTTCACTGGTGAAGGGGAGTGTGTATGCCTGTGGAAATCCACCACCAGTTTTTTGGTCTTCCCTGCATTGATCTGGAGGTGATTCTGCAGATACCAACCCAGAAAGTCTTGAATCAGTTCTCTGTACTCTATGTCTTCCTCATTTGTGATGATGAAGCCAACCATCACAGACTTGTCAGAGAACTTCTGTAGGCAGTAGTTTGGTCATCTATACATGAAGTATACAGCGTACAGGGTGAAGAGAAATGGTGCCAAGACTGTTTCTTGCAGTGCCCTCTTGATACAGATGAACATGTCAGACACACAGTCTTATGCCCTCACATGCTGTGGTCAATTGCTGAGGTAGTCCAGGATCCAGTCAGATAGGTGATGGTTCACCCCTGATTGTTCCAGTTTGCCTCTCAGAATCCAGGCTGTAAGGTATTGAATGCACTGGAGAATTCAAAGAACATTGTCCTCACATTGTTCCCAGGCTTCTCCAGGTGAGAAAGAGCTCCTTGTAGGAGGTAGATGATGGCATCCTCCATCCCGATGCCAGGCTGGTAGGCAAACTGAAATGGACCCATAGATGAATTAACCACAGGTTGGAGATGGGTAAGGACTAGCCTCTCCAGGATCTTCATCAGATGTGATGTCAGTGCCACCGGCCTATAATCACTGCTGTCCTTAGGGTGCTGCTTTTTCAGCACTGGTACCATGTGAGATGTTTTCCACAGTTGTGGTACCCAGCTTCAGGCTCATGTTGAACATGTGCGCAACAACCACACACAGCTGATCTGCACTGGATCTGAGGAGCCTTGCACTGATGGCATCTGATTCTAACACACTTCACCTCGTACCCTATTATTAAGCCCTTTTGGACATCAGTCAAACTGCATCTGTTGCTCATGATAAACGGTGTGTAGTCTGCTACAACTGACTAGTATGCTCACTTATTTCTAGCAAACTCTGTCACGTGACATCTGTGATGTTGGTTACAAGTTGTTTACACAAGCTTTTGGTCTCCACTGGAAATTTAGTACATATTTCAATGAACATAGGAATATGTTGGGCTTGTGCTTTGAAGTTGCTTTAGTGCTACAGCGCTTATTTCACTAATGTTGAATAACAACCTTTTTTTTCTTTTTCAAACACATAATCTAGTTGAAAAGGCCTTTGTACAGATTCTAATGATTCATTATCCTTATTGTGGATGTTTAAATACTAATACATCATATTATAGTGTTACTATGATATTCACATGGTGATGTTCCATGATGCCTTTTAAAAACTCTATGCTTTAAAGTCTGGGTTTGTGGTTAAGGGCAACCTTTTGACCTGAAGGTCGTTGACTAAATTCTCTGAACTAATAGGATATGACTGAAGTGCCCTTGAGCAAAGCATCTAACCTCCAACTGCTCCCTGGGTGCCATGAACAAGGCTGCCCACCAGTCTGTGCATATGTGCTCACTGCCCCAGAATTATGTGTGTTTCACTACATGAACTGGTTCATTGCAGAGGTCAAATTTCTCTTTGCACAATCACGTTGGTCAATGTGTCACTTTCACTTTTACTTGTGGGAAACACCAAAATTGAGCTACAAAGCAGTGACACTGTCTGACCTCACTTTCTACCATAGAAGACTGAGTACCTGGAACAACAGCCTTTGTGGATTTTTTAGTAGTCTTGAAATTGCTATAAATTACTCTTTTGAAATTAATGTTGTAATTGAAACATAAAAAAAACAAAAATATCAGCAGAAGCCATTGAAAACACTCAAATATTGATTTAATGTTATTCAGTGCTTATGCATGATGAATGTATGATGAACACAGGTAGGTGTTAATTCATTTTCTGTGCCTATTCCAAAAGCTCAGATGTAAAGAAATGGACAGATATGGATGCATATAAGGTTTGTAAAATAGAGCTTTACACTATCCAGATCTTTCATGCTAGGCTAGTTTTTCTCTGTATTTTTGCCCTGAAAATGTATAAAACACATATGTACACACTGTGTTATCTGATGTGTCTCTGTTATTGTGTACATATACTGTATGTCCACTTCTGTAGCATACTTAGCATCCAGAAGCTAAACTGGGCCAGTATCTTTGTCATCTGAATGTGAGAAGAAAAGGAGCATCACTGGAGAAAATGCCTCTCAGTCAGAAGAGAGCAGTAGAGATGAAAATGAATGTGTCTGTGGAAGTCTGAGACAGATCGCTTCATAAATGTTACATCATTTCTTTCAGATCGTAGAATTAAATATTAAGCAGCAGGATAATGAACTGCACTGTACCTTATGCTGAACCCCAAAGATCTATCCAGCTTTATCAAATCTGACAGATAACCAATCACCCAGATTCCACAACACTCTGAAAGATCCTTTCCACCAGCAGGTTGGGCACTAATCAGTACATTTTGTGCTTTGATTTAATTCCTTCTCTGTCATAGTGAGGGTGTAATAATAATCAAAAAAGGTTGTATGTGTATTTCCTCTTATTTAGGTCATTGGCCTAGTCATACATACACTCCAAAGATACATCGTTGTATGAACTTCATTTAAAGGGCACATATCCTACAGCTTTCCTGTATGTTATTTTTCCTGCCCGAGGTCCACTTGTGACATTTCTGTGGTCTTATGAACTAAAAACAGTCATAATTATTTTTTTTAATGACCATTATCCAACCTCTCTTTATCCCAGAGTGCTAATCAGGCCTTTGCTTTTGTTTTTGCTTTAGAACTGACGCATGCTACATGTGCAAAATTGTTAGGACACCTGCTCAATCATTGTTTCTTCTGAATTCAAGGCTTTTAAAGAGTCTATCCTGTTTTTGTTGGAGTAACTGTTCTACTGTCCAGGAAAGGCTTTCCACTAGATTTTAGAGCATTGATGTGAGGATCACTACGAGCATTACTGAGGTCAGGATGTGGAATAATCATTACTCTACCTCATCCCCAACTCACCAACTCATCCCATAAGAATAGGATGGAGCACCATCGTTAGAGAGAAAACAGGCCAAGGCCAACAGTTAATACTGGAAGCTTTTGATCTTCAAGCCCTCAGATTGCACTGCATTAAAAACAGGCATGATTTTTTACTGAATATTTTCAGTATTTTTTTTTTCACTTTTGAGTGTCAGTTCTGTTAAATTGTAAATATAATATAAAATTTGCAAATTACTGCATTCTGTTTTTGATTACATTTATTTACGTTTTACAAGCGTCCCAACTATTTTGGAATGGGGGATGTATTATAAAGCAATATATTATTTCAAAGTAGGTTTTTCTTGATACTGAGTTTTTGCTTTTGACCAATTTTCATTCAGCTGTACATCATCACTATCATGTGAAAACCATCTATTGTAATTGTATTATTCTTATTCTTATACATCATTTGAGTACAGAAACTTTGACCATTTAATTATAAATGAACCAACAGAAATGTAATGATGTGAAACAGAATAAAATGATGTGAAAAATATTGTGGAAATTAAATGCAACTGCACTTAACTGTGGCATTCTGGTACAGTTTTCCATTTGTAAATCAAACAGCATGTTTAGGTCATTTTTTTCAATCTCATAAAATAAAATCACTGTTTTTCAATGACAAAAGATAGTAGCTAGAAAAACTAAAGCTAGTCTAGAAGCTTTCTCTCTTTGTGTGACATTTTCCCCATTACCTCTGTGACTGTGGTGCTCTATTGAGAATGTATCTGTGGCCCACATCTCTGCCGCTCTCTGTGTGCCCCTCACATTAAGAGAAAAGAGTGACACTATCAAAGAGGTCCAAACCAAACCTGGGGAATTTGTTTCCTGTCCTCTCTGACCCTAGAAGCACATCACACCACTCACCACACAGACCTTAACACCACACAGAGAAAAAAACACCCCACTCTCCTTTTTGTTTAGCATAAAGTTAGTACTATAATGGACAGGGATTTAATGTACAGTATATGAAGGTGGCGATAAAACATTAATTTCGGATTGATATAATAAATTATGATTATTTATATTAATATTTAACTTATTAAAGCCTATATGTGGCCCGAATTTCATATCCTAGCAAAAAAAGTGTATAAATAACTTACTTATTCATTTCATATAAATTACTAGAAAACTCAAAGTAGTCTTATTCAAATGAGCTCAACAGAAGAACCACTTCTGTTTAAATCTATCACTAGTTGTAAGTGTGTTTACATGCACTTCATAATCTGTTAACTGCAGGAAATTTTGTCAGTAATCTAATCAACAAGTTTATTTGAGTAATCAGATAATGAGAAACTCCAGGTCTACATGAGTCAGACAGTAATCAGATTTCTGCTTTACAACGAGCCAATAAACTCACAGAAGATGATGTCGAGCCATGTTACCTGAAAATATGTACATACATCATCACTGATGCTCCAGAATTGTTTTGTTGCCACCTCACATGTGCTCACACTTCAAGAGTTCAAATTCAAAAGGTGTTTAATGTCATTTCAGCTATATGCAGTACAGTACATATTCAAAGGAAGCTTAGTTTCTCCAGGACCAGGTGCAACACAGAACACAAGTGCAATGAAAAAAAGGACAGGACAAAGGACAAATGTAATGTTGGTCAGTACATGGTACTGAGTGATATCTAGTGGGAAGCAAGATTCCAGCCTACAGTGTGTGTTTATTTGAGATTTTAGCAGTAGTTTTTATATAACAATATACAAATGTATAAATATTGCAAAGATTGTGTAGACAGACACAGTGTTTGCAAACATAGTAAGTCCTTGAGTGTAAGCCGGTGTGTGTTAAGGAGTCTGACAGCCTGAGAGATGAAACTGTTGGAGAGTTTAGCAGTGAGGGTCTGAATGCTGTGGTATCTTCTACTAGAAGGCATTAGGGTGAAAAGGCCATGTGATGGATGTGATGGGTCTTCCATAATGCTGAGAGCTTTCCAGATGCAGCGCTTATTGTAAATGTACATGAGAGATGGGGGAGAGACCCCAATGACCTTCTTAGCCAAAAAGTCACTATATGCTGGAGAGTCTCACATGCTGACCACTGATCTGCGGTCAGATGCAGTGCAATTCCCAAACCAGACTGTAATGCAACCTCTCAGGATGAACACTATGGTTCTTCTGTAGAAGGCAGTGAGGATGGGAGGTATCAGGTGAGCTTTCCTTAGTCTTCTCAGGAAGTAGAGACATTGTTGGTCTTTAGGGAGCTGCTGCTGAGGGACCAGGTGATGTTCTCCACCATCTGAACACCAAGGTGATATCATTGGAGCTGTGCATTGCTGCACAGTCATGAGGCAGTATGGTGAACAGCAGTGGACTGAGCATGCAGCCCTGAGGATCTCCAGTGCTCAGTGTGATGGTGTTGGAGGTGTTTGTACTGATCCAGATAGACAGTGAGCTCAGCTGTCCAAACAAGTGCAGAGGAATGATGGTGTTGAATGCCAAGCTGAAGTCTATGAACAGCATTTTAACATGTGTCCAGGTGAGTGAGTGCCCGGTGAAGAGTGGTGGCTATGGACATCATCCGTAGATTGGTTGGGATAATACACATATTGCAGTGGATCCATTGATGGGGGCAGCAGGGTCTTGATGTGCCTCATGAAGAATTTCATGATGATGGATGTGAGTGTGATGGATTGGTAGTCATTTAGAAGGGCGAATTACTTTTTTGGCCCTGGCACAATGGTGGTCACCTTGAAGTTTGTTGGAATGATGGAGGTGCTCAGAGAGATGTTGAAGATTTCTGTGAAGATGTCTGCCAGCTGGTCTGCACATTCTCTGAGCACTCTGCCAGGAATGTTGTCCGGTCCAGCAGCTTTTTGTGGGTTAACTCTGCATAGAGTTTTCCTCACATCCTCTGTTGTTAGGCAAAACACCTGGTCATTGGGAGGAGGTATGGTTTTCCTTGCCACCATGTTGTTCTGTGCCTTAACCTGAGCGTATAAGTTGTTCAGCACATCTGAAAGGGAGGCATCAGTGTCACAAGCAGGTGGAGTATTCCTGTAGTTGGTGATGGCCTGGATGTCCTGCCTCATGTGCCCTGTGTTACAGTCAGTGACGGCGCTCCGAACACATGTAGGCCATGTGCTGTGCATGGGGCACCATGATTGTACGGGGGCACCACACATATCCCCCCGTCAAAACAAACAGTCATTTAGAAATAGTCAGACATTTGATTGGAAATATTTGCTGTCGGTAGGGTGGTTACACGTGTGGTGTACTTGCTTGCCTAGTGCCAGCAATGGTGACAGTTGTTCTGGAAGTGGAATCTGATGCTCTAGCCATGTGCACACTTCACTTCTCTGATGGCCTGGGACAGTTTGTCAGTCGCAGAACTCAGGGCAGTCTTGCCTCATTTGAAGGTGGAGTCTCAGGCTCATAGCCATATATATATACCTCTTCAGTCATCCACGCTTTCTGGTTAGATCATGTGATTATGGTCTTGATGACAGTGACATCATCAATGTACTTGCTGATATAGCAGGTTACTAATGTTGAGTACTCCTCTAAGTTGGTGAAGTCACTGCATGTTGTAGCCTCCCTAAATGTGTCCCAGTCAGTGTGCTCAAAACCAGTCTTGATCATCTGATGAGTGAAATGTACATTGGAATTAGCATAAGAGAGATGAGGTCTGAGTATCCAAGGTGGGGGCAGGGCTCTGGAAATGTTTATGTACAAATAATCCAGTGTGTTCACCCCCCTCGTTCACATGCTGGTAAAATTTATGGAGAACAGTCTTAAGATTTGCATGATTGAAATATCCAGCAACAATAAAAAGTCCATCCGGATGACAGCTCTGACAGTGCTGATTGTTCCATACAGTTCACACAATGCATCCCTCGCATTGGTGCTCGGGGGAGGTACGCTGTGACCAAAAGCATGGCTGTGAATTTTCTTGGTAAATAAAAAGGTCTACATCTAACCACTACAAACTCCACCAACTGAGAACAACAAGCATAGAATCTTTGCACCATTCTGTGTTGATGTAAATACATACACAACTTCCTTGTGTTTTGCCAACCTGGACTGCATTCCTTTCAGTGCGATAGTAGATTAGCCCATCTACCTGAATGGCACTGGTGTATTGTTGCTAAACTATGTTTCAGTAAAAACCAAGACATAACAGTTTCTGTACTCACACTGCATAGTCGGATATAGTTCAGTTTATTTTCCAGAGAGCAGGCATTAGTGAGGAATATCGACAGTAGGGTTAGCCTTTAGTCTAGAATGGACCCCAGTGTGCTTCTCACACTTCTGCTTCCTCGCACACAAGTTGTGGCACCTCCTCCCCAGGTGTCCAGCATCAGGAAACACAGAGGACTGCATGCCTGGTTTGTGCAGTAGGTAGAGGTCTCTCACCAACCATAGCAGCTCATTTTTGGGGAGGATTTCTGGCTGGTTTGTTGAATCCAAAAGGTACTGGTGGTTGTATAATCTAATAACAAAGCTTTCTATGAAGCATTTGAGCTTCTAGGAAGACTTTAATTTTAACACAGAGGACAAATTGCATCGTTTTTCGGACCCGGAGAGGCCACTGCATGCTAGCGTGCTGCCATTTTGGTTCACACTTTGGATCACACAGAAAATCAAACCCCAGTTTGCTAAAAAAAAATCCACAGCAGAATTGTTATTGAGCAAAGCCTTCAACCCCCAACTGCTCCCTGGGCACTGCAGCAACAGGCTGCCTACTGCTCCAGGTATGTGTCTGCTCACTGGAATTTGATTTCCTGTCTAAGTAAATGCACCATACTGTAACAATATTCATTGAGCAAGATTCCAAACACTATGGTTGCCTACTTCTCTAATTTCCATTTCACATATGGAAATAGTAGGTATTGTAGCAGAAACATGATTGTGATTAATTACTAACAATAAGTCTTGTATTCAATGGGTATACATTTAAGTCTTGCATTCAACTTAATACATTTCAATTAAAATATTTGAATGCTGTGTTCAGTATTTATATTCCACTCCTGAACGGCTGGTGTATTTCTTCACTGTATGTTTTAAAATAATGCTGAATTGTACCAAAATGCATTGAATAATTTCTAAACTATGTATAACTGAAGTGCACCATTGTGGTGTCAGAGATTTACATCTTTGATAACTGACTTATTAAATGTCAGTTTATTGTAAAATATGCTACACATTTGGCTATACAGGGAGTTTTATACGTCTGTTGTTGGCTATTAAAGCATACAGCAATAACATTGCTAATGAAGCAGGGGTTGTGTTAGACATACTGAGTGAAGGTAATGTGCTGGAGAAAAAAATGTGAAGACAGCTGGTTGGACAGATGTCCTCCCTATAGGAGGCTAAGGGACAAAAGAAACAGAGCAAGCCCAGCACAACACATTCTCTCTGGGCTTGGGCAGTCAGCTTAGGACCCTCTCTGTGGGTCACCTCCAGAAGTTAATGACCCTCTCCAGGTCTGTGCTAGCCCACCACAGGAGCCACATTAGCCCCACAGCCCTAAAGAGATGCTTGGGTGTATAGTGTGTAGTGGAACACGGAAGATCTTTACATGTAATAAGAATGCATGAGGTACATCAAAATGACTTCCAGTTTTACCATCAAAACATGCCATACATGTAAGATGGAATGAGGAGCAATCTAATTTTTATTCCATGAGCTTTCAGTAGCCTCTCATTGTATAAAATCTAGATCTATCATGCACATATGTTGTTGATGTGAATTTTGCCTACTCATTCATTTATGCTGAAATGAAAATACTTAATGTAATGTGCCAACTGGGTATATCTGGGACAAGTCAGTACAAGTGCTAACTTTATTGTCCTCAGTTTCTTTGCAATCAATTAGTTTAATTCTGTGCCATTTATATTGCCAATCTGCCAAATCAAAGTAGTGACAATTTTATTATTAAGCTAGAATTAATGACTTTTATAAAAATGAATGAGAATATAATATTTTTTTTTTTTTTTTTTTTTTTGGTATGTTAGCAGTCGGTAAATGGATAACACTACTGCCTTCAACATGACAGACTGGGGTTTGAGTCTTTGAAAAAGATTCCAAATTCTATGTTTGCCTATTTCAGTACCTCTACATTCACAAGTGTCCTTTAATTAATTAAACATGTATTTAAACCATAAAGGCATAAAGTGAGTTCAAGCCAGAAACAAAATCTCAGAAGGATGGTTACAATTTACCTGTACAAGACCAAGTACCTGCAAAATTACCAAGAGGTTCGTTGATGGACAGAAGTCTTCTATTGAATTTAGTCAGGTTTTCAGATTTCCTGAGTAAGAAACATTGCAGCAGTGTATTTTCTACTTCTCTTGAGTGGCATCCCACTGGAGAGCAGCTGTAGAAAACTTCCCAGGTGCATAGAAGCAACACATCAAAGTAGACAAAAGCCTTCTGTCAGTTTTCATAAGAGAAAAAAAATAGAAAAAAGAGAAACTTGGTTGGCGGTATTTTATTTGATTAAGAAATGAAAGAGCAGCACAGCCGTTCATGAGCAGACATCACATCTGTGGTAGAAGATGCACCCTGGTAAAATATAATTTAATGGCTACAAGTAGCACTGTGATCTGTGATCTGTTTTCAGTGTGAACAATACTGTCCTGAAATGACTCACATATGCTCATCAGTGATGTTATGTGCGCAGTCCATGTATGTAACTAAATTATTTTGAAAGCATAAAAAAGCCACAAACACTGCATTCACAAATATAACTGTCAACTGTATTGCAAAAGCTGAAGGCAATAATATGTACTTTGTATAAAAAAAAAAATGGTGTATTGGCAATCAATAAGTTCATTAAAATTCCTGCTGAGCAGTTATACGTACGGGCTGCTGGCTGCATGGAGAAGGTGATAGTATAACAACAGCTTGCCACAGTATCCAACTCCCCGCCATTGGGTTGACTTGAATATACACTATGTGCTCAAAGCATTGGAACACCTGTTCATTCATTGTTTCATCCAAAATCAAGGGTATTTAAAATCTCTACTGCCCAGGGTGGTACGTGGTTTCGGTAACACTAATGACTGGCCCCAACAGGTTCCACAGGCCATGTCTCCATGTACCAAGTCTTATTTGTGCTCAGAGGATAACCCTGAAACACAAGCACAAGCTCCCACTCGTAGCCCAGCAGCACCTGGGAAGAAGGCTGTATCTTGTGTGATTTCACTGATGCCCCTCATTGTGGAGAAGCCTCACACAGCTGCTGTATCAGTAGGCCTGATGAATTAATAATTCAGTATGTTGGTGTTAATCTTTGATGAGCAGAGCTCCTGTGGTCAAGCGCTAATGAATAGTGGCTGTGCTGGTTAGCAGGCTGCGATCACTGGAGACTGGATGAAGAGGCTGCATGCAGAGTGAGGACACATTGCACCACTGGTCATACTGACCCGTTTACCGCCTCTCAAATACAACTCACCTTTACTCATCAAGTCACTCTCACTGTGAGAATGCAGCTGAGTCGTTCAGCCTGGACAAAGCAATAAATATAATTTGCTTTGCGCTTTTCGCAAGGTGCTGGAGTTAGCAATACTGGAGTTAACCCACTTTAAAAGCTGTATTATTCAAGAACTGATGCAAACTGATTTCATTACACCTAGCAGCAGGTCCAGCAAAGTTAAAGGAAAGCATTTCATGCAGACACTTATAGAACTCAGTACACTACTGTATTTGTAGTTCTTCCATGAGGTCTGCATCATCTAATGATGTCCTCTCATTGGTAGGGTGTATTCAAGCTTTGTAGGAGTGACCACACACAGCAACTTTGATCAAAAATATTTTACACAGTCAGGATTCAAAAGATGTACATTTTTGGCTTCAGAATATGTCTACATCTGCCAGTCTTAAGTAATGACAGAAGATTTGTATGTGATTGGGCCTACAAGAGCAAATTCAGTAAACTCAGCTTAACTCAGTCTACCAGTTCACCAACTAAAACAAGCATTATGAAAACAAACTGAACAGCGAGAGAGAACAACAGAGAGCTGCTCTCTGACTTTACATCTACAAGGTGGACCAACAAGGTAGGTGAGTCTAATAGAGAGGACAGTAAAATAGTGTTTAAAATCTCCAGCAGCTCTACTGTGTCTGAATAACTTGTACAAGTGCAACACAGTAACACACCACCACCATGTCAGTGTCACTGCAGTGCGGAGAATGATCCACCACCCAAACAATAGCTGCTCTGTGGGGGTCCTGATCATTAAAGAATAGGGTGAATGTGTAGGGATATCCACTGAGTGTACACTCCAAGCCAGGGATGGTAATTCCTGCTATAAGGTAGATTGTCATAGTATTCTGTTATGATTATATGTATGTGTATGTGCATGTATGTTTCCAAATGTATTATTTTCTAAGTGTATTTTATTATTGGCCATTATTACAATAGCAAGAGTTACTCTAGCATTTTTACATTGTGTTATGTAGGTCTGGGCAATGTTTAAACGTAATTAGTACAATATATCAATAAATGTCTGGAATATTCTTCAGACAGAATGTCACACTCTAAAAGGCTAGCAACAGAGACAGCTTATTAACTTCCCATAAGAATCCCTTGCTATAACAGTAAAAAAGAATAAAACATGATGTGTACACATTATTTAACACTATTTAACAAGCTGTTTAAAATTCAATTACCTCTTTCTAGTTCTCACACAGTTCTTTCCCAAAACAGTGCTTAACGTCTTTAAAACCCTACCAATATCCAATTACATCATCCTGTCACCCATGCCTAGCGTTATGTTGTGCTATTCCAATTTGGAGTTTCTGTCCATTTCCCCAGTGCCTGTTTCAGTCATCTGCTGTGCTGTAATCTGCATTCTTGGGGGTGCATCTTGAATAGGGTTTGTGCTGCATGCTACAGGCCTTGTGACTATGACCCTATATTGTTTTATGCTTTTAACATAGGAAGAGCACAGAGTGAAAGGCCACATTAGTGCGCACCGATGCACATCCAGTAGTCTTATTTAAATTAGGTTCTTCACAGTTCACCACACCATCTTGGCAAATACTGGAATCACCTTCATTAAAGAGAGCACATTCCTTAAATAATCCCTTTTTCTAATTGTGAGGATTTCTCACTGCAATTTGCTGAAACCTTGGAAGGCTGGGGGCGATTGGTTTATCCTTTCTACTCTACTGCAGCTTATCCTGTCTGTATCAAAAAAATGTCCACAAATGCTAAAAGTATTTTTAATTAGAATATTTTTAATCCATTTGGCATGGAAAGAAAAGAACAGAGAAAAGGGAGCTTTGCGCTGTTTTTCTTAAAATATATTAATGTAATTCCAGTTGACTGTAATCGTTATCACAATTTTGGCTTTTACAGAAGTGTGCAAAATGCAAATGAACTTCTAACCAATGTTACTGTGAACTATGAGCATCCTGATCATTCACAGATGTTCTTTGGGTGTTTGATTGAATCAAAGCATTCATACTAATGCAACAAATAGGTCAAATTCTGGCCAAAAGTGATAGAGACCAATCCAGGGTTCACTAATTTGATTAAACAGATTTCTGGACTGTGGATCTTGAGACTTTGGACTTAGGTTCTATGATGTTCACTGAAGTTCCCAATGTCATCATATTGAGTCTGAGAATATTAAAAGGGTTCATGAGGAGGAATACTTGCTGAGCTCATGTTCATGGATGATAATGACACCAACATTATCACATATCCATATGAATGTGTTACTTCCATTGGATTTCTTTAACTTTTGTGTAAATGTATTATTTATTTATGCATTTATTTATCTCTTTCCATTTTGTGTATTGTCTTCCCATTTATTACACAAATTCCACAAACATCTGCTGAAGCCTACGTACATTGGATATTCATCTGAATTAGACAGCCCTACAGCAAGGTAGACTTTCTCTGTAAGACATATCATAAGTTCAAGACTCAAGAAAAAGTTTAAACTGGGCAAAAAACTCACAATACTGACAGTTGAAGTGAATAATATCAATTAACTCTTTACAATGGCACCTGTCAAGAAGTGGTATATATTTGGCAACAAGCAAGACAAATTGTTATGGCTAGATGACTTGGTCAGAGCATTTCCAAAACAGCAGCCGTGTGCAGTGTTCCCTGTATGCAGTGGTTAGCACCTACTAAAGTGGTCCCAGGATGGACAAGAGGTGAACTGGTGACAAGGTCATTGGTACATAAGGTTCATTGATGCATGTGCTGAGTGAAGGCTAGTCTTTCTGGTCTAATCTCACAGAAGAGCTACTACAGCACAAATTGCTTCAAAGGTTCGTGCTGGCAATAATAGAAAAGTGTCAGAACACACTGTATTAGTTTACTGGACATGAGTCTGTGACACCGGTCAGACTGCCCTGTCAACTGAAACTGAGTATCAGAACTAGACTCTGAATCACTGGAAGAAGATTGCCTGGTCTGATGAGGCATGTTTTCTTTTACATAATGTTCTTTTACATATATGTCACTTACCTGTGGAAGAAATGGCACTATGGCAAGCCAACATGATGTAGTGTGATGCTCTGGGCAATGTTCTGCTGAGTCCATGTGGATATTATTTTGATATGTACCCCACTAACCCTTGTTGCAGACCAAAAACACCTCTTTATGGCAATGGAATTCTTTAATGTCTTTCAGCAGGATAATGCAATCTGATTGGTTCCACCTTTCAACTTACAGAGGTCTTATGGAGTCAACGCCACGCGTCAGAGCTGTTTTGGCAGCACCAGGGGGACCTACACAATATTAGGCAGACAATTTTAATGTTGTAATTGGTGAATGCAGTTATATCAGAATATTAAGACCAATACTATCACCAGACTTAACAGTGTCAATGGTGATCCCTGACACTTTCCTTGGATTTCCATCAATTGCTCTATACCACTCAATGGAGTTGTCATTCCTCTCTGGTATATCCCATTAAGTTAATGGTCACCCTTTGTCCAGTACCCTATAATCATGCCCTTTTGGATGTCAGTAAATTGCATCCTTTGTCCATTACGATCATGTTCTACTCTGTTACAACTGACTGGTGTGCTCATTTATTTATATATGCAGCAAACCCTGTGGCATCTGTGTCCTCCCAGACCAAGTTCATTCCATATCAGTTTGGTCATAACATTTTTATATGACTGTATATTGAAAAGTGTATTGCAATCACAATATGTAGCAATATAGTTGCAATTTGCTATTTTGTCTATATCATGAGGTCCTAACGGAATACATCTACTGCTTTAATTCTTCATCTAAGCACATCCTTTCCATTGTTGAAGAAATAAGTTCATATGTGGCATATGTATGCATTTTCTTTTTACTTTTTTCAGATTTGCCAACATAATAACAATCCTATTTATTAATCATTTCTCATCCAAGACTAAAATCTTCCAGTTTTTATGCAATGAATACCAATTATAATTTCCATCTGAGCCAAAGGGTTTTTGTTTATAAGAGTTTATAGAAGAATATCTTTAAATCAGTGACAGAGTTGAGAAATAAAAAGTCCTCTGGAGGCCATGAGAACACAAAACAGAGAGATGCTGCAAAGCAGACTGTGCCTTTACTGTGTGTGGTGGTGTGCTTGTGTGAGGTCACAAGCAAGCTGCGAGAGCTCCTGGGGAGGACTTTTACTGCCACAATCTGGTGCCCATGCTTGTGTTACCAGGGTTAATTACTGTCCAGCCCTGGAGCCATACTCTCTATCTACACAAACATCTAACATATGACACTTCACCTTCACCTGACCTATACAGAGAGACAATGCACTGCATCCAACAGGTGGATGAGTGAGTGAGTTTGTGCTTGTGTGTGTGGACAATAATGATTTTAAGGCTTTCAGTTAGTTTTGGAGGTAAAGAAGACAAATGATGATGAAGGTGAATTCCTGCAGCAACTATAGTAGATGATTCAGGACGTTGATAAAAATAGCATAACTGTCCAATCAGTCTTAAGCTACTAATCACCTCTACATAGATTTTGTAGCACTGGACATCATTGTTCTAAGGTCCTGTAGAATGAATTATGGATGGATGGAGCCAAAATGGATGTATATTGGCATGAGTATAGTTGTAAATTAATCCAGTGCAAGCTGGCTGAAGAAAAATTGAGGGGCTAGGTCATATAGTTTAAAAGTAATGGCTTGGTTTAATTGTTATAATCTACAAGGAAATAGTTTAGCCAGCTGTTTGCCTAGTTGAAGCAGTCTAGGTTGGCATGCTATTCTGCCAAATATGTCCTATGAAGACAGCTCACTATATATGAAGAAATATACATCACAGGAAAATATACTGTTTATTTATAATGATATTAGCTTAGCCTACATATTTCCAGTGAAAAACTTCAGACATTTTTTTGGAGTACAAAACTGTCCATTTTTACACTGAACCATAACAACAGGGTAATGCTAATCAATAAACCATGCTTAGCCATCCATAGATAATGTAGTTCATCATACAGTTATCTAGCTTTTTTGCTGAAGTTTAAGTAGAGCACAGATCATGGTCCCAAGACGTGGTCCCAACAAAATATGAAAACAACAAGTGTATTTCCAGTAATTAATACAATTAGTAATTTTACAGTATTCAGTACAGTATACAGTACTTTTTAAGAGAATACAGTTCAAATGTCTGTGACATTTTTCCCCCTACATTGTAAATACTGACATCATCCAGACTATGGAGGAACACATAACGAATCATGTCATGTCATGTAATGTCATACGCCGTCATCGCTTCGCGATGGTAGGCTGCACAGACAAGTCACTTCTCTCCAATGCCATCTGTCTCTGGTTGCTTGTAGAAGGCTAGCACCTGATAATCCAGTCCATGCCTTGATGTTATCCATCCAGGTTATTCTTGGTCTTCCACATCCTTTGGACTCCCTCCACAAGTCCAGTCATAAAACTTCCTTCAATGCTCTCATGTTCATGCCTCATCACATGACCGAAGTAACGTAACTTACGGGATTTACCGTGCATCAGTAACTCCTTTTGAGTTCTAGCCATCTCATATACTTGCTCAGTGGTCATCATCTTCATCCATGAGATCTTCAGCAACTTCCTGATGAACTTGTTCTCAAAAGCCTGAATATGTCTTTCTTCCTCTTTCTTCAGTGTCCAGGCTTCACATCCATATGTAGCTACTGGCCAGACCAAGGCTTTCATCAGTCTTAGTTTGGTGTTGGTGCTAATTGACTTGCTTTTCCACATCTTTGTCAATTTGACCATCACCAACATGCCCATGGCCATTCTTGTCTTCACTTCACTGGCACAGTCTGCAGCTTTTATTACTCTGCATCCCAAATATGTGAAAGAGTCTACTTGCTCCAGAAGTTTTCCTTCGACTGTGATCTTCAGTATATCTTCAGTGTTCGTCATCACGTTTGTTTTAGCTGCATTGATCTGCATGTTATATTCCTTTGCAGCCTTCTCAGTGCGACTCACCAGCTCTTCTAGTTGTTCTTTTGTTGTGGCCAATAAGATGATGTCATCTGCATATCTGATATTGTTAATAGTCCTTTCACCAATCTTGAAACCTCCCATAAATCCCTGTAGTGCTTTCCTCGTCACTTGTTCTTCTAAGATGTTGAATAAACATGGTGAGAGGTTACATCCTTGACGGACTCCTTGTCTTACGTGGAACCATGCTGATGTGTGATCGGCAGTCCTGATGGCTGCACGCTGCTGACTGTACAAATTTCTCAGCAGCTGGATCAGGTGTGAGGGAAAACCCATCTCCAGCATGGTTTTCCACAATTGGTCATGTTATACCATGTCGAATGCCTTTGTGAAATCAATAAAACAGAAATACAGTTCCTGGTTCCTTTCTCTTGCGTTCTCCAAGATGATCTGGATATTTGTGATCTGATCCCAAGTGCCTCTTCTTGGTCTAAATCCAGCTTGTTCTAGGGCAATCTCCCCTTCCAGCTTAGACTGCATTCATTTTAATATCACTCTCAACAAGATCTTGTTAGCATGTGAGACCAGTGCAATGGTCCTGTAGTTCTTGCACTGGAGCAAGTTTCCTTTCTTGGGCAGTGGGATGAAAAGTGATTCCGTCCATTCTTTTCAACATTTCCCAAAGTTCCATACAGACCTCATGGAGCTTATTCAACGTTGTCTCTCCACCAAACCTGAGCAGTTCAACTGCTATGTCATCTGGGCCGGATGCCTTTCGTGTAGCCAGTTCTAACATAGCATGCTTGAATTCTTCCTTCAGTGGTGGTGGTTCCTTTTCTTGAACATCAATCTGAATGTTATCTTATGCACCACTGTATAGTTCGTCACAGTAGATTTTCCATCATTGACACACCTTCTGTGGTTCCACAAGTTTCATGCCATCTTTGTCCTTGATGGCTACTGTGCGAGGCTGGAATGGTTTGGTGAGCTTCTTTACT
>BRDA01043748.1:17529-29964 GCA_036984385.1 Crenuchus spilurus
GTGTCAAACGTGTAAAATCACGTCAAAAAATTTATATAAAGGCGTAAACTCCTTTCTATTTAAGTATAAATTAGTATTTATGTTATGAATTCCACATTCTTCAAAAACAAGACCTGTAAGTCACTAAAAACGTAACATCTAATTATGATTTCAGTAGATTTGATACTTTTTTATGTATACCTTAATAAATCATTTGTTTACAATTTGTTTGGTCTTATATAAATATAAAATCTGAGAAGTCTCATCCGTGGAGAACGAATCTACTGTCGAAAGAACCGTAAAAGAGTCAGTCGAAACACTCTTACCGAAAGTCAATTGTCGACACGAAACGGTTATCATTTTCTTCCAGCTCACTGCACAATGAGTCCAACTCAGCTTGCTTATCTCTTCTGAGCCTCTTCTGTACTTCACTTCGCAGTTCCCTGTAATCATGTAGTTAACCTAAAAGTTAAACAAACAAAAATACTTTTTAGATGATCTCAAACACATTAAGAGGGTAAGATATGCAAATAATGAACTATTGGCAAAGCACAGCTGTTAACTGAAAGCCATTCTCACAAAGCTGACTGAGAAAATGCCAAGAAAGCTGTCATCTAAGCAAGAGGTGCCTACTCTGAAGAGTCTAAAATATAAATATATTCTGGTTTGTTTAACATTTGTTTACTAAATAATTCCATATGTATTTTTTCATAGTTTAGATGACTTTAGTATTAATCTACAATGCAAAAATCACTGAATGTCCAGAACAAAAACTTCTTACACCTTAAGTATTGTATTTATGATTAAATATGAATTTATCTTTCCTCAAATGCGGAAATATATTTAAAAAACTGCACTAAAATGTGCAAACTGTGCAGAAAATATTTCATTTGTTTTCAATAGAAATTAACTTTGCAAAATGTTTTATTTCACCACACACTTTTGCCCATGACCCTATGTACAGGTCACATCACTTGGAAAGACATCACAGGTGATAATACTGAATGCAGTAAATTGGCATTCTGTTTGGGAATTTTGGGACAGTTGTGTGTGGTGGATGACAAATTACTATATTATTTTCACTGTGTTCAGTGACTGTGTGTGTCTATGTGTTTGTGTGTGTGTGTGTGTGTGTGTGTGTGCGTGTGTGTGTGTGTGTGTGTGTGTGTGTGTGTGTGTGTGTGTGTGTGTGTGGGTGCGCATGCGTGTGCATCCACTGAACAATAATCAATCAGTGGGGCATGGTTGCCATTGCACTGATGATAAATGAGGCATTGATAATTGTATTAATACACCGATTCACATTCAGACGCTCAGTTAAACATTTGGGCTATGCTTATCTACAGAGGGAACAACAGATGGACTCACCCTATGAGGGGGAAGTGTTAAAGTCTCTTTCTTCCTCAATCTCTCTCTTTCTCATGCCCCTCCACCACCTAACATCCCACACACATATACACGCACATATAAAAAGAGTGTAAAGGACCTTGTCAACAAATGCTAAAATGTTCTTGTTTATCTCTCTCTCTCTCTCTCTCTCTCTCTCTCTCTTCTCTTTTCCTCTCCCACTATTTTTCATATGTACTCTTTTTTTTACATTCCTCTGCATCTCTTTTTCCTTTCGTCTCTTCTCCCTCTCTTGTCGGTCTTTCCTCCTTTTCTGACAGCTCCATTTGGACCCTATGGAGAGGCACCAGCACAAAAGGGCCTGCTCCACTGTGAGAGGGGCTTCTGACCAAACAAAGCACTTCTGTCCAGCATACATGCATGCAAACACACAAAGCCACCATTCTTCTGAGGCCCAGTGTGCATGGTGGAGTATAGCTTAAGAGCCATCCGTCAAAGCTCCAGACCAGCAGCGGGGCTCTGAGAAACTGGATCAGGAACCAGTTCCAAGTGACAAGCGGATCATAGCATTCTCTCACTCTCTCACAGACGTGGGATGAAAGCGTTTAGCTAGTGTCCGACCCACATGTGGCGCACTTGAGCACTCAGGACATAAAAACGACATCAATTTGCAGTGTATTATTTACATCAAGGTCAGTAGTATCTTTAACACTGTAATAATGACCAAAAAAGAAATTCAGCTTAATATTCATGTTGTAAAACAACCAAAACAGTATTCAAAGAAGTTAGAGTTAAAGTATTTGTATTTATAACAAATAAGTATTTGTTTGCTGACAATTTTCCTGTCAAAGTGCAGAATGGCTGTTGTTGCTTAGTTATGCACTCTTCAGTTTTACAGTGTCAGAAATCAGAGCTTACCAGTCACAATTTGAGGCAAACATGGAACTTAAATACACACATTGTACAATACTAACTACATTCATACATCAAAATATAGTGAAAAGTTCATTTTTTGTTCATTTCATTTATGAAAGTAAACTGTCATATATTTTATTTTGATTATATGTAAAGTGACATATTTGTATGTATTTTTGTTTGTTTTAATGTTGATCAGTATGAGTTATAACCAGGGTTCTAAATTAACACCTGCCAACCCACCAAATGCGGGTAAAAAATCATTTTGGCGATTGTTAATAAAAACTTACTAGCCAATTTTGCCAGTGATGCAAGAGGCATTACATGCATGATACATAAGGATCCGTTCTCGGTCATTTATCCCCTGCCAGTACTTCCTACATTTCCCAAGAACACTATATGCCTTAACACTACCTCATGACATTATACGCCCATATACGCCCATTATACGTGCTGTTTTCACTACAAACTGCGCGAGAAACCATGGAAATTAATGCTAACACCACTGAACAGACTTCAGAGAGCAACTCAAGGTAGAAGCAAAGTAAACGGGGCCCAGGGTTGCCAGGTTCACGGTTTTCACGCCAAATTGGGTTTGTTTGAAAATCCCATCGCAGGTGAAAATGCAGATAAAGAGAGAAAGAGAGAGAGAGAGAGAGAGAGAGAGAGAGAGAGAGAGAGAGAGAGGGGGAGAGAGAGAGAGACAGAGATAGACACAGAGAGAGAGACAGATAGAGACAGACAGACAGAGAGAGAAAGAGACAGACAGACAGACAGAGAGATAGAGATAGACAGACAGACAGAGAGAGAGAGACAGACAGAAAGACACAAACACACAGAAGGTGAAGAGAAAACAGTCGCTAGCTAATATGCCAGGTAAACAAGGGAAATATGGGTACTGCAAGAACTGGGAAAAAGAAAAAGGTTTGATAGAATGGATTAAAAGCGTTCCTATTGATGATAAAAAGGCATATTGCAAATACTGCCAATGTGAAATGAAAGTCAGTTCCTTTTTTTTTTTTTTTTTTGCTAATTGTGTTACTATTAAATGTTCTTTACTGGGATATAAAACTGTTATAAAAGAACTAATAAACACTAATGTTACCATATTATTAATGACTGATAATAAATCCCTTATAAACAAAATACTAAGTCATACACTCAGTTGTTTTGCCATTTGCTTCAAACATGTGACAGACATATTTTGGGCTAGTTTAAGCTTCTGAAGGGCGGGTTTTAGACTGACGTTGGGCTGGATATTTTTGCTGGACCTGGAAACCCTGATGGGGCCAGAACTAAACAGAGGGCACACTGAAAGAGGAGGGAGTTAACGTTAGTTTAGTAAAAACTTTTAACCTAAATGCGGCGGTGGTTGTGGCACAAATGTGCAGCAAAAAATAGAGTAGCTTAGATTGTGATGCCGCTTCTGAAGAAGAAGAGTTCTGAAGGTGTGGTTCAAATATATACATAGAAAGATAGATAGATTGATCCCAAACCTGTTTGCACTTTCTGTGTATATTTATGATATGTGTTGTGTTTTTCATGCTAACAATGTTAATAAAATTATCAAATGCACTTATTTTCTTTTATTTTTTAACGCATAAAATTTGTCTAGTGGAAATTCTGATTGGCCGGTAACTTTAGAGAGTTACCAGCCACATTGGCTGGTGATCAAAAAAGTTCATTTAAAACCCTGGTTATAACTCACAAGTTTACTGGCAGTCATGACCAGCAAACCATCTGGTAGAATTTGGCACTGTGGGTAAAAAAGGAAATCAGAATTTCTATAAAACTTCTAAGCAGATGGAAGCATAAAGTGACAAATTGCTTCTTAGAATTTGACTTTGGACTTCATAAAACATAGTGGACCAACACCAGCAGATGACATGGCATCTCAAACCATCACAGACTACAGAAACTGCACACGGGACTTCAGACACCTTGGATTCTGTGTCTTTCACTCCTCTTACAGACTCTACGAACACCATTTCCAAATGACATGCAAAATTGATATTATGAATGCAGCAGTTGTAGCCAGAGAGATACATAATGTTTATACTGTTTGAAAATAGATATAATAAATATATGACTGTACCTTGTTGAATTAAATTACGATTAAAATTAAAATTAAATTATGATGAACATTTTTCATTATATTCTAATTTATTATGTATGACTGCAGTTAGTATTATGCAAACATATTTGCCTTAAACTGTGACTTGATTTTTTATTTATTTTTAATTTTTTAATAAATGATCATCTTCCACCTCTTGTTAGCTACATTAGCCTTGTTGTTCTGGCACTAAACCAAAGAAGCAACATTCTCAACTAAAGACATTTGTGGAAAGGAGAGAACCATGACAAATGTATTTTTCCCAGAAGAATTCTTTTATCCACACTTCAAACTGGACTCAGAGGAAAGTCTTTCAAGTTTTAAGACCGAACCCTCCTGTTAAACATTGCGCCTGGTGATCTATGGTCATTATAAAGCCATTCTTGTACATTTGGAATTACACAGTCCTGTTTACCCACAAGCTTTGATGATAAATCCCAAAACACGGGCACACAAATTAGCTTGTAAAACCATGCCATATTCTATTCTGGAACCCTCTGCAATGACTCATACCAGAAGTGCTTCATATCCCTCCGTAGACGTTTTAACTGGTGACAAAAAGATTAAATAATTCACATTAGTAAGCTCCTCATAAATGCCCTACATCTGGAAGTCACTGTTCATTCACAACAGCATACATCCCTATGCAATAACATGAGCGCCTTTGGAAATCTCATGTGGAGCCGTAAACGGCCTACCGGATTATCTATCATGTCTGGAGGACAGAGAGAGAGAGAGAGAAAGGGAGAGATCCAGCTTACCCCTCAAGGGGTCCTTGCTGAAATAATTCCTCTCCAGTCTCATTGTTTTAGAAGCAGGCTCAGTGCAGGTTTAATAAATGCTGCCTGCTGCCTCTTGTCTGGCTGTACATTACTCATCTAAAGCAGACACCTCTGCCGGGTCACCGTCACACCTGCGTGGACACCCCCCAGGTGCAGTTCTGGCCCTGGGGCCCCTATACCCTTATTGCCTTTATTTAGATGCTAAAGGAAGGGTGGCCAGTATGATGATATGTTATCATTATTGGGATGAATTATGTCTTGATATGATTTTGTTTTGCTTGTTTTTTGTACATTGTATTTATTCTCAGTACAATACAATGCAACAATACAAACATTTTCCATAAAAAAGCAGATTTGCACCACTTGTACAGAAAACAACATTATAATAACTACAGTGCCTTGTGAAAGTATTCACCCGTCTTGGCTTGTTATCTACTTTGCTACATTACAACATATATTTCAATACAAAACCAAGATTCAGCATATACACTTATATAACTCTGCAAAACTGTATCCTAAAAACAAAATGAAACATACCCCAAAAACCTTAACGGTCTACTTTTCAAATATACTGTATACAGCTTGAATTAAAATATATATTTTTATATTCTTGTGAGAGGAGCTTAAATAAGCAGAGACAGGTCTGGGACAGCAATTCAGACAGTTACGCATATTTTTCCCACCAAAAGACGCAATCTGTCATTCATATGATAATGACATGGTAATTCTGGACATTTCATTGCTGGAATAGCAGCCCAGGAATATCTGAAATCTGGTTGTGAACAAAGACATCTCACCTGAGGTGATCCTGAATAAAAGACTCCTCACCTGTCATCTCACACTCATCTAATAATTATTCAAACTATGAGCCACTGAATGAGTCAAACACATGTCAATCACATTTACTAAGCTTAAAAAATAAAATCACAGACAATTTCTAAAAACTGTAATGACCAGTGTGTAGCCAACACCTCTGTTTATTCAATTTTGAGCTCAAAAGTCTTGGCTAGAAATGTTTAGAGTGTGTTTTTTCACAATATATCAGCATATCTGAAAATAGTTTTTTGGAAAGTATAAATTTAGAGCAGATTTAATCAAAATACACTTATGACATTGTTACTGTTTTGCCACTCTTGTTGTTGTGTTTGTGCTGAACCAAAGACTGTGTAACACTTTGGGGAAAAAAATATTTTAGGTGTAATTTGTGAAAAAGTCAAGGCATGGCAGATTACATCAGAGTGTCTGAAAAACCCTCAGACTCTAGTGAGTTAAGCAAGAGTCACCACTAACCAAACAATGCCATGAAGACCAAGGAGATCTCCAAACAAGGCAGGGACAAAGTCATTGAGAAGTACAAGTTAGGGTTGGGTTATAGAAAAATATCCAAATCTCTGAAGATCCCCAGGCATTAATCAGAGAAGCAGCACAGAGACCAAAGGTAACCCTGAAGAAGCTGCAGAGTTTCCAAGCAGATACTTGAGTTTATGGAAAGTGGCCAGAAAAAAGTCTTTACTGACAGAAAAAAAAAGATTTTTTTATCATTTTGAGTTTACCAAAAGACATGTGGGAAACTCTCCAAATGTATGGAGGAAAGTACTTTGGCCAGATGAGATCAAAAACTGAACTTTTTGTCCACCCAGGAAAACATCTGGTACAACCAACACATCTCATTACCCCAAGAACACCATCCCCACAGTGAAACATGGTGGTGGTAGCATCATGCTGTGGGGATGTTTTTCAGCAGCAGGGACTGTGAAACTGGTCCAACTCAAGAGGAAGATGGATAGTGCTAAATACTTGAGCAAAACCTTTTTTGTCAGTGATTTGAGACTGGGACGGAGGTTCCAACAGGACAAAGACCAAGAGCATGCTGCTAAAGCAACACTTAAGTGGTTAAAAAGGAAATGTGTAAATGTATAGGAATGGCCTAGTCAAAGTCCAGACCTTAATCCAATTGAGAATCTATGGTCAGACTTGAAGATTGCTCTTCACCAGCAGAAACAATCTAACTTGAAGGAGCTAGAGCAGTTTTGCCTGGAGGAATGGGCAAAAATCCCAGTGGCAAGCTCTTAGAGACTTATCCAAAGCGACTTGCAACTGTAATTAATGCAAAAGGTGGCTCTACAAAGTACTGACTTTAGAGGAGTGAATAGTTATTCATACTGACGTTTTCTGTTATTTTGTCCTATTTGTTGTTTGCTTCACAATAAAATGAAAATCAAATGTTCAAAGTTGTTGGCATGTTCTGTAAATGAAATTATGTAAACCCTCAAATATTATCATTTTAATTTCAGATTGTGAGGTAGCAAAACACAAAAAATGCCAAGGGGGTGAATACTTTAGCAAGGCCCTGTATGTAAATGTTATAGTAACAAGTAGCAATTAGATATCAGCCCACCATAGCATTATATTTGTTTATTTGTTTTTTTTTTTTTTTTTTCACAATACTTTTTCCTTTTATATTTGTTATTTTTTCTTTACATTTTTAACTTGTACATTGCAGAGATGCCCAGTTTAGGTCATGGAGGTCTACCACCCTACAGAGTTAAGCTCCAACTTTATTCAAACACAGGTTCATCTGCATATCAGACTTAACAGTGTTGTATCTGAACTCCTCATGATGGTTGATCATCAGGAATAGGACTGGGCAACTCTGCTCTAGGGACACCCTCATTGGAGCAGGTTCTGCATTCTAACTTGCAGAAAAAAATAAATGTTAAGATATATATCATGTATCATTAAAAAAATCTTCATGATGTGCTTAATGTTTTAAAAAAAATCTTTTTCTTGCATGGATGCATTGGGTCTCACTGGTGCATCGGCTCTGTCCCTTGTGCTGCATGTACGAGTCACTGAGCTAAAGAAGCAAGAGGCAGGAGACTTGCACATGGATACCTCACAAGGTCTGACGCTCACTCAGAGAGAGAGAGAGAGAGAGAGAGAGAGAGAGAGAGAGAGAGAGAGAGAGAGAGAGAGAGAGAGAGAGATTTGAGATTTTTATCCTCCCACATGCTTTTGATGTATGCAGTGTGTACGATTCCTTGGCATCAGTGGTGACTGCTAGTGTATCGATGCCATACCACACATCTGAAGCAACTGATGAAACACACATTTTAATTTCACACAGTGAAGAAATTAGAAGTCCTGTTTTGTTTTGTTTTTTTATTCCCCTCCACACCTCAGCAGCTCTGAAAAGTACTAAATCATTAATACGGAATCAATTATTTTTTTATTCCCCCTCAAATGAACATTTTGCATTTGTCACATAGTTGAGCATGGACAAAAGTGGGGGAGGGGGGTGTTCTCCTGTTCAACCATGCATGCCTGTTTCTCTCGTCCAATCGCGGCCCATTCAAGAGGAACCACAGGCTTAAATACTTGCATTTTAATGACACTCTCCGAACAGAACCAAAGTGTGTGATTTTCTCTCCCAGCCCAAGGCCGCCACCGCAGCAAGAGTGAGGGGATGAGGAGACAGAGCAGTGAAGGAGGGGAGGAGGATTTAAGAAACAATACACAGACCCAGCACTAACCCAGAAATTCATTCACAAAGCTCGAGCCAGAGTGGGCAGATGACTTTTCCTCTCTCTCCAGGCAGGTCACACTAAGACTGTGTTAAATTCACTCTCTCAGAGCGTGGGAGTACTGCTGATGACATCTGAATGGATTAAGTAGGGCTGAATTTAGCCCTAGATATGACTTTATGAGATGGTACACTACAATGGTGTTTGAAAGTTTTTGAACCCTTTAGAATGTTCTTTATTTTTGCATAAATATGACCTAAAACCTTTGATATTCAAACAAGTCCTAAAAGTAGATAAAGAGAACCCAGTTAAACAAAAGAGACACAAATATGATACTTGCTCATTTATTTATTGAGGAACATGATTCAATATAATATATTTGTGAGAGGCAAAAGTATGTGAACTTCTAGGATTAGCAGTTAATTTGAAGGTGAAATTAGAGTCAGGTGTTTCAATCAATGGGATGACAATCAGGTGTGAGTGGGCACCCTGTTTTATTTAAAGAACAGGGATCTATTAAATTCTACTGTTCACAACACATGTTTGTGGGACAGTATCATGGCATGAACAAATTAGATTTCTGAGAAGCTCAGAAAAAGAGTTGTTGATGCTCTACAGGCTGGAAAAGGTTACAAAACCATCTCTAAAGAGTTTGGACTCCACCAATCCACAGTCAGACAGACTGTGCATAAATGGAGAAAATTCAAGACCATTGTTACCCTCCCCAGGAGTGGTCAACCAACAAATATCACTCCAAGAGCAAGGCGTGTAATAGTCAGCGAGGTGACAAAGGACCCCAGGGTAACTTCTAAGCAACTGAATGCCTCTCCCTCATTGGCTAATGTTAATGTTCATGAGTCCACCACCAGAAGAACACTGAACAACAATGGTGTGCATAGCAGGGTTGCAAGGAGAAAGTCACTGCTCTTCAAAATGAACATTACTTCTTGTCTGCAGTATGCTAAAGATCACATGGACAAGCCAGAAGGCTAGTGAAGAACATTTTGTGGAAGGATGAGACTAAAATAGAACTTTTTGGTTTAAATTAAAAGCATTGTATTTGGAGAAAGAAAAACACTGCAATCTATCATAAGAGCCTTATCTTATCTGTGAAACATGGTAATGGTAGTAACATGGTTTAGGCCTGTTTTGCTGCATCTGGGCCAGGACGGCTTGCCATCATTGATGGAACAATGAATTCTGAATTATATCAGATCATTCTAACTGAAAATGTCAGGACATCTGTCCATGAACTGAAACTCAGGAGAAAATGGGTTGCGCAGCAAGACAACGACCCAAAACACACAAGTCGTTTTACCAAAGAATGGTTAAAGAACAGTTGCCGGAAATGTTTGGTTGCAGTTATTGCTGCAAAGGGGGGTCACACTAGATACTGAAAGCACAGTTCACATACTTTTGTCACTAACAAATATGCCATATTGATCACTTTCCTCTATAAATAAATGTCCAAGTACGTATAATATTTTGTTTCATTTGTTTAGCTGGGGTTTCTTTATCTACATTTAGGTGATAATCTGATGATGTTTTAGGTCATATGTACCTAAAGCACCACAGTATATATTAAAACGAAACAAATTTCCTCCAGGACCAGGTGCAAGACAGAACACAAGTGCAATGACAACATGCAATAAACATGCAATGGTACAAGCCCTATAGAACAAGCCCTCTAACTAAACTAAGGGTGGTTTCACACCTGAAAGTCAGGACCATGATCTGAACCAAGGTTTGTTTGTTTGTATATGTTTGATCCTGTTAGGTTTTTCACACTGAATTTTTGTGAGTGCACCAAAGACACACCTACATCCTGTCATCATTACTTACATGGGGTGCATCTTCCTACACTCGATACTGATTGGTTTGTAGAAGGATGTCCATCTGACACTTCTATATACTGCTTTTATTTCCTTTTATATACTGCTGCCGCTGTTTCTTTAGTTTAGGTTGTTCTGTCATCCTGTATAATCCGTTCTCGCTCGTCGTCTCAGAAAATAAGGTGAATGTTTCAGCATTTTTGTGCATTTTTCAAGCTGACTTTTTACATGTTCATCAAACCAAAATTATATTAAACATTTAGTCTCCTCCTCGCTCCATGAGCTACCACAGCTTATTTTTTATGTTTTTCCACTTATTTTTTCTTCTTCTCTTGTTGTACGCCTGCGTCAACTTCCTTTATTTGGTCCGAAAGTCTGAAAAGTGTTTTCACACTGCACACAAACCGGACCATGGTTCAGTAGATCCGGACCGAGACTACCTCTTTTAGTTTGAACCAAACTGAAAAGTCAGAAAGTCCGGAACAAATAATGTAGGTGTGAAAGCACCCTTAGATACATTACAGGACAGGACAAGTGTCATGTTGATCAGTACATACTGATTGATTGTCTAATGGGAATGCAGGATTCCAGCACACAGTAACAGTGTTATGTGCAATGTGCAACTGTACAAATGTGCAAATGCTGCAATGATAGTGAACAGTATACTGTACTGTGCACATGTACAGTTATATTTTTGACTGAGTGTTAAGGAGTCTGACAGCCTAAGGGATGGAACTGTTGGTCAGTCTAGCAGTGAGGGTCTGAATGCTGCAGTATCCACTACCAGAAGGCAGCAGGGTGAAGAGACCATGTAATGTATGCGATGGGTCTTCCACAATGCTGAGAGATTGTGGAGGTGACACTCATACACATATCACACTGCAGTAGAGGTTGATAGACCATCTCCTAACATAATCAATAATTTGTCTTTATCATCTAACATTCTGAAATTGCTTATATGGTTCTCAAAATTATTAAAATGCTTATTTCATATTTTGAGTAGAAATAACTGCTAATAACTAATAATTTAGAAAGAACTGCACCTTTGTTTCTACCTCACCTGTCTTACCACAATAACCACACACTCTCTTTTCTTGGTAACCAACACCTTTTGTATCTGCCTGTCTCAATGACCAGCCTGTATTTAGTGAGGATCTGTCTGTTGCTTCATAACTTGGAACTTTAAGAGGTCTCATACCCATCAGGGATCCTCGTCCAGTCTTTCTGTGACTGGCTCCCTCAGAACCGAGCTGTTTTATCTGTGTTCCCACGCGAGAACATTCAGTCTCTGTTTTCTTTAACCTGTTACAGGTGAGTTCAGGCAAGTTTTCTCTCCTCAGCCGATAAAAATGTTCTCTTACAAGATCAGGTTTTGTTGCTAGGAGACACAAGCATCCAAGGAGAGGCTCCTCTAAGCCACACAGTTCTCTCTCTCTCTCTCCCTCACACACACACACACACTCTCTCTCTCTCTCTCTCTCTCTCTCTCTCACACACACACACACTCTCTCTCTCTCTCATACACACACACACATACTCTCTCTCTCTCTCTCTCTCTCTCTCTCTCTCTCTCTCTCTCTCTCTCTCTTTACTCTGTGTGTACTCCCTTTGCGTGTGTGTGTGCTCTCTCTCTCTCTCTCTCTCTCTATCTCTATCTCTCTCTCTCCCGGACTTTCTCGTGCTCTCTCCGGTAAAGGCGGGAGAAGCTGCGGTACCTCCGGACTCAGGATTCAGCACGGATTATCTCGGGCACTTTTACGGGAGGTTTTGCGGCTGTTGTACACAGCAGGAACAGAGGATCCAGAAAACAGCGCTTTACGGTAAACAAAGTGCAGGTAGCTTCATGAATGATGAGCAGACGACCGTGATTATTATGATTGATCTGTAATCTGTTTGTTTGAGTAACAGCCCGAGGGGAGCTGCACTTTGCTGGTGCTTTAGAT
>BRDA01043754.1:0-10037 GCA_036984385.1 Crenuchus spilurus
CTGAATAAAATATTAGATGTTGGCACCTCCACATCATTGCATTCAGTTTTTATTCACAATTTGTTTAGTGTCCCAATGTTTTTGGAATCCGGTTTTTACAACTGAAATTAGATTAAATATTTTAAACATTTAATTGACTAAAACTAGACTACAATGTTTTCAGTTTTCGTCAACAAAAACTAGACTAAAACTAACAATAACTACATGACTAAAATTTGACTAAATCTAAGACTAAGAAGACTAAGACTAAAACTAAATAAAATTCACCTGTCAAAATTAACACTGGTAGGTGGTATGTAGTCTTATGAGCAGAAACCTGCTACTAAGTGTTCCCTAATATTCTTATGTGTAATATGTATTGTACTTGTATGCAACAATTTTGCTTTATTAAAGACCAACAGAAAACATAAAAAAAACTTTTTCATTGCTAAAATCAACATTTTTATTTTGTAAATTACATACAATAATATACTATTTAAAATATGGCCAATTTTGTCAATATAAGTGTATTTTATGCATTTCTCTGAAGATGGAAACTCTTTTCACCATTTTATTCAATATTAGTGTCTTTTTCGTGTTTTGTACAATTTTCAAGCGATAAAACATTTGCAAAAAAATTTGCAACCCCAAGCTTTGAGATCATTTTTAACAAGGTCTAAAATGTCAGTTAGACTGTCAGAGCCATGACTTGTTAATAATAATCATTAGGAAAAGGTGATGAAGTTCAAAGTTTTATAAATACTTTGTTTCTTCTTTGAAAATTTAAATAATTGATAATTGACAAAGCAGGAGTAGGCTGTAAGAAGAAAGCAAAGCTTGCAAAAATGCAAAAAAAAGCTTGCAAAAAAAAGATTGTCAAATTCTGTTATGTGCAAATCAAATGGGCAAACAGCTGAATCTAATCTAAACCCCTACCAGTACAGCCTAAACCCCATCTAGTACAACCCAAACTTTTCCAATACAGCCTAAACTATACAATATAGCCTAAACTCCGCCCACTACAGCCAAAACGATACCCTTAACACTACACTGACATTAAGTATGTCATTGTTTTTTCTGGTGAACTTCTCTACCAGTTTTGTCGTTCAGTCTAATGGCAATGGTCAAGACTCGAGCCACACCTCGAACCCTTTGAGCTTCCAGTACGGCTCGGCTTGATCCGCCATCCTTCAAGACACATGAAGACTGGCATCTAGACTATTCCCTGTTCTGCCACCCAGGTGGTGGAATGAACTCACACTGGCTGTTCTAAGGGCAGAGTCTCTCACAGTCTTCACACACAGACTGAAGAGCATCTCTTTGTAGAGCACTTAAGCAGCAGTAGTTTAAACACTTACTGTAATACATTGTAAAGCTCTTATATTGTGTATAATTGTGTATCTTTCCTTCTTTCTAGGTATTAGTGATGGTGTAGTTCTAACTGTCTGAACTGAAGAGTAGTTTAGACTCTAACCTGTCTGTACTAGCTGAGATGATTCTCTTAATGGAAACAAAACACTTTTGTACGTTGCTCTAGATAAGAATGTCTGCCAAATGTCACTTCGCTGAGAAACACTGGGCTGCAGTGTATTAATACTATTGATATCCAAACTCTTTTTCATTGTCTTTCTCTTCCTCTTGATGCTTGAGGCTCTTTAAGCTCTCATAAATATGCTCCCACTCTTGCGTATGAAGTGAAAAGAGGAGTGATCTGTGCTGTGCCATCATTCCACACTACTGCCTGCCAACAGTGAGGATAAGGAAAAAAATACTGTAACTCTTCCCCACTGGGACACACTCTTCTTTCCTGCTGCTTAATCTGTCCAATAAGATGGCGAATATATCAGGCCAAACAGAGCGATGGAATACGAGATGAACTCGCTCGTACATAAGCGAGAGCCTCCAGAGGAATGGTGCGAATAGAGCCGCATTGTTTATCTCCTTCAAAAGCCTAAATCGACTATACTGCACCAATATGAAGGTGGTTCACCAATATCAGAACTCGCACAGTGGAAATAATGATGGTGGTAACAGTGGCGCATTATACAGATAATCTGAATTTCCATTGTAAATGCGCAGCCATGAATATGCAGAGGCAGCTCCTGGGCTGCTTTTGTTTTCAGGCCCAAAGCGCCCTGTGGTGTGGTATTTATAGCTGACATTGCCAGCCAGTGTTGGGTGTAATGTAAGGACACATCAACTGTGCAGCAGTGCGATTAAATGTCTGAGTAATTGGCAGTGTCCCTGGAGGGAGAGAGAGGGAGGGAGGTAGAGAGAGAGGGAGGGACAGAGAGAGAGAGAGAGAGAGAGAGAGAGAGAGAGAGAGATAGCAGGGTGCATCTTCATGGGAAACTGTATTTCTTCCACAAGCAGTGTTAGATCTCCATTTCTTACATCTCGAGATAAACAGCCCTGCCTGCTTAACGAGAAACATCACACGGATCAGAGCTGTTAATGACATCCTTCCACCCTATTCAGGGTCACTCTTTTATTACAGAAACGTATAATTAGGTAAATATGGGTCTCCTGTGTGAGCTGCTCTGCTTCTGAACAAATGTATCTGCAACAGCTCAACGTCTTATTACAGTTCTGCATCATCACCTCATTCAAGTAAGGACCATGTCATATTTTAATGAATTTGACATCACATTTGTGTTGCTACATCTTTCAATAAGCTTTTAATAATCATTTAAGAAGTATATAGTAAAAGTTTGGACACTCCTTTTCTGCAATGGATTATCACACTTATGTAGGCTTCTAACTATAATCATTGACTCTCACAGAGACTCCGTTTACAGTTACATCCTGATTGCCAAGATTCTATCAGGATCTGGGTAAAATAAAGTGTAAACACACTACATTTAAAATTGATTCACAGATCTCCACATAGCCGGATATAATGATAGTGTGTCTCACAATCTCTCCAGTCACATTCTACTAAAACTAAGCCAATATAACTGAAACCCCACTCAGTACAACCAAAATCCCACCAATACAGCCCAAACTCAACTCAGTGCAACCAAAACCCCACCACTACAGCCCAAACCCCACCCAATACAGCCTAAACCCAACTCAATGCAATAAAAACCCCACCCAGTCCAACCCAAACCCCAACAATACAGCCCAAACCTCACACAATCCAATCAAAACCCCATCAATACTGCCATACCCCCACTCAGTACAAACAAAAACATACAAATACAGCCAAAACCCCACCAAGTACAACCAAAAGCTCACACCAATACAACCCAAACCCAACCCAATACAGCCAAAACCCCACCGATACAGCCCAAACTCCACCTAATACAGCCCAAACCCAACCCAATACAACCAAAACCCCACCAATACAGCCAAAACCCCACCCAGTCCAACCAAAACTCCATCAATACAGTCAAACCCCACTAAATACAGCCTAAACTCACTCAATCCAACCAAAACCCCACCAATACAACCAACCCCCCCCCTAAATATAGCCTAAGCCCTTCAAATGCAACCAATATCTGCCCAATATACCCAATACAACCAGTTAATGAATTAAGGACTTTTATCTCAAAGCCCTCATGCTGCAATAGCAAAGCAAATGTCACTGTCCACTGCATTTTATGGCATTTTTGTAGCATCACAGAGCATCTCTTCACCCCCGAGTACAACTAAGTGATGGTTCCGTTCTGACCTACATTACTACTTTAATTGGCCTGCATACAACGACACCAAAACAATGATTCAGGGACAACATAGCTGTCTGGTTACAGTTGGGCCAGTGTTGGCCCAAAATTGAAATAATATTCAAACATGTCAATTCTACAAACAATTTGTTTGGGCCCAGCGTTCAAATCCCATCACAAACCTTTAACAGGGCTACAACAATTGAGCAATTGAGTATACATTAAACTAGTCATTGCTATAACTGAGCTGTTAGGGCTTTGATTGGCATGTATTTGGTCCAACGTTGTTTTACAGCACATCTGGTACCACAGCCAGCAATAAATATACAAATAATTTGTGCTGTGTCACACTCTTCATAACCATCACTGTAAATCCACGGCAATGCTGAGTTTCATTCTTGTTTTACGTTTTGTTGGTCATAGCGAATTCTCTCAGCTCCCCATGCCCTGCAGTCCTGTGTAGCCTCTGTTAATCTGGGAGCAGTGCGGAGGAGCTTCAGCAGTAAGATCAGGATCAATAGCACTCTGAGCTCTTTTATGATAGTAGGAGAATGGCCTGGATCTGTCATATACCATTAAATCACTGCTGGCTCCATACAAGCCTGCAGATTCCCCAATGGGTCGTCTGAATGCTCTCTGCCTCATACCATCCTGACCGCTCTGAGATGCCCCCTATTACTGCCAGAGAAGACATATGCTGCATCCACACTGAGCAAAGCATGTCACCCTATCTGAACATCAAATAGCATGCCTGACAGAGGAATATTAATGTACATACTTTATATAATGGTTCAAAATAACGTACAACCCAGTATACAGAAAATACCTCTCAGACAGGTATATAACCTTAACCCAGTGTATGTGAGATATCCACTTAAATAAAAAAACTGAAATAAAACTTAAATAAGTTTTAAGAGTAAATAGAAAGCAATTATAACACTTGTGGTAAGACTCTTCTTGGATCCCTGCACTTAGTTTGATGTGTTGCTCCTTGCATGTGATGCTGAAGGCACTTCAAAATCCGATTTGAGCGGCCGTAGTGTCTGGAATGAGATGGATCTGTACAAATCTGATTGAAATGTGTCTTTGAAAAATTTGTGATATATGGTTTGGGCTACGAAATATCAATCTAGATACAATCTTGATAGGCCAGAAGTCTAATTTGGGCTATCTGAATATAGCCCTAGAGTTCAGTGTGGGACAAAGGAGGTGGACCACAGGCAGGTAGTCCAGAGTGTGTATGAGGCAGAAAAAGTGTATCTTCAGTACCCCCCAAAACCCAGAGGAAGGAAAGTCTTATCAGTGGACACATTTCCTCTACTCTACTCTTTCTCTGAAGTGTCCCGGAAATGTGCTGCGGTAATCTCCATGCTTGTACTTCTGACTGGGGGATTTATCATCAGTGCTCTTGTGCTGAGCAGGACTCACCCATGCTCTTTGATCTGTCTGAGTATCAATCTCACACATGACACATGACCAGGTGCTTAGATTGCATAGTGCTCAGCTTAAAATCAAGAAGCATGGCAGTTGTAATAGCTTTACTGTTTGGTCAGACGTTAGATTAATGACAGCCGGTCATATGTCATGAGGTAAGGAAGTCTAAAGGAAATTATTAAAAATCAATGACTAGTTTTCATTGTAATCAATTGCAATGTATCTTACAACACTGTAAGCTCCAACAATAGTAATTAACCCTTTAGAGTCAGTGGACCCACCTGCGGGAACAAAAACAAAATTCCACACTTATATAACTGCAAGATTTTATCATAGAAACAAAACTAAACATACCCCAGAAACCTTAAAGGGTAAAGGGTATGTACTTTAAAAAAAAAAAAAAAGGCAGAGACACATTTCTCAGCACGAGTCACAGTGCATTTTTTCTTGCCATTTGCCATCCATACGGTGACGACATGGTCATTCTGGACACACCAGTGATGGATTAGCGGCCTTAGGAGTAAATCAATTTATGAGTTTTTAGAGCTATTGCTCGGTAAATTTTTAGCTTTATGATGTGAGCCAAGATCCGAGTTACAAGCGAGCAAGCTTACACCAGCCACCAGGAGTCACTAGTGAGCATGAGCCAAGAGTGCTGAGAATAAGAGGGGTGTGCTGGCACTATGTCACAATACTTGCCACACTCATTTTCAAAACAATTTTAAAGGGAGGAAGAAACAAACCTCCTTGGACAGGATTTTATTGAAAACAAGTGAATGCGAGGAAAATGTGGCGAAAAAGGCAAAAGTCAGTGAAGAAGAAGAAAATAAAGTGAAGTGAAAAAATAAATTAAAAAGTAGCAATTATTGTGATAAAGTGTAGCATAGTGTGTAAGATAAATTTAGCAATGATTTGTAGTACTGAATGTGTTGCAGGAAAGTTGCAGGAAAGAAACGAAATGAAAAACTCCCCCAACATCCTCCACCTCCACCAGCATCTTCATCTGATCTTCAAGGTAAATACACTTAATAAAACCAGTTTATTTATTATTCTCTTTTATGTATTGTTATTTACTATGTATTGTACATTATTTATAAAATAAATTTTTCTTATTTAAAAACACATAAAAAAATATGGTGCATTTTTTTGTGGGCTGGAATGGATTAATAGCATTTCAATAGGAAATAGTTTTAATAGGAAATTTTAATTTGATATACAGTGGTGCTTGAAAGTTTGTGAACCCTTTAGAATTTTCTACATTTCTGCATAAATATGACCTAAAACATCATCAGATTTTCACACAAGTCCTAAAAGTAGATACAGAGAACCCAGTTAAACAAATAAGACAAAAATAGTAGTGCATCATTGAAGGAAGTGTTATGACTGGACTTGTGGAGGGAGTCTGAAGACGTGGAAGACCAAGAATAACCTGGATGGATAACATCAAGACATGGCCTGGATTATCAGGTGCTAGCCTGCTACAAGCAGCCAGAGACAGATGGCATTGGAGAGAAGTGACTCGTCTGTGCAGCCTACCATTGCCAAGCGATGACGGCGTATGACATGACATGACATGACAGTAGTGCATAGTTTAGTAGTGCATCTCAAAAAGTATAATTTCATAAAAAAGATTGTTTGTGGTTATAATATAATGTCAAAAGCTAGACTCATATACTGTATTTTATTCATTACATGTAAACTGACATATTTAAAGCATTTGTTTATTTTAATAATGATAATCTCAAATTCCAAATGAAATTTTTAGTAATTTGAGATTCTGATGTTAATGAGATATAAATCTGATCAACATTAAAACAATATAATGTATATATAGGTTACTTTATTTGTAATGAATATAAAATCTGTTTTATTTTACCTTTTTGTTTTAAAATATCAACACAAATGATTTTTTTTTAGCATTTTTAGCATTTTCTTACCAGCTCTGCTCAGAAAATCCTTCTTGCACATCATGTAGAAAGAGTTGATGATAGGAACTGAAGTGGATTTCTTTGGTTTTGACGTGACATTTTGGCCTCATGAGCTTATCTAATTAGAAGCGGTTGTTGATGTTCTTGACCCCTGACCTGAATACTCTGAATAACTTCCATCTTCAGCTCTGCAGCCCAGCTCGTTATCTTGTGCGATGCTGTCTAGTAAAAGATTACTTCCTGGAAGTATGTTTACAAAGAACCAAAATATGAACTCCTGATGATCATATTGATGATATTATACAGAACCAGTCAAAAGTTTGGACACCTTCTGGACATTCAGTGGTTTTTAATGATTTAAAAATGTTCTGCATTGTAGATGAATACTAAAGTCATCTAAACTATGAGTAAACATATATATGAGTATATGTTTATATTTTACAGTCTTCACAGTAGGCACCTCTTGCTTAGATACCAGCTTTCTTGGCATTTTCTCAGTCAGCTTTATGAGGTAGTCACCTGGAATGGCTTTCAGTTAACAGCTGTGTCTTGTCAAGAGTTCATGACTTGCATTTCTTGCCTCTTAATGTGTTTGAGACATCAGTTGTGTGTCTACTTTGAAGTAAAATCTAAAACATGTTTTGGCTTGTTTAACATTTAAGTTTACTACATGATTTACTACATAAATACTTTAAGAGAAGTATTAGACACTCAAAAGTATACTTACATTACAACAAATATATTTTGTATTACAAGTTTTCTGAAATTTGATGATGATTTGATGACACAAATGAGACCAAATATAATTAAATACGTACTAATTTGCCTACATTGGGGCAGACCGGTGGTTAGGGATCTGGTCTTGTGACTGAAAGGTCCCCAGTTTGATCCCTGGGCAGATCATGACTGAAGTGCTCTTGAGCAAGGCACCTAACCCACAATTGGTGCCGTTGATAGGGCTGCCCATCGCTTAAAATTTCAAAATCATCCAGTACATTATAAAATGATGTTTTGACCTGCTGGCCTTAAAGCAAAGGAAAGACTAGAGCCTCTAACCAAATGACACATTAAGTACATGTTTTCTCATTAAACACTGTCAAAATATGAAATAAAATGACTGTTATTGAATGGTTGTAGATATATTTTAAGACCACATGGTATAAAAGCCTGTTCTGTTCTGTTTAATGCTACAAAATATACACACTGGCCACTTAATTAAGTACACGTACCTTGTATCTACCCTCATTTTTTGTTTTAGCTCCACTGAGCATACATGTGTACTCTGTACACACTGTAGTCCAACAAATGTGAGGGGACACTCTGTTTTCCTCAGTCACTATATATATATATTCATGAGATAGGTGTGAACACTCAGGTGAGAAGTATTTGTTCAATTACATTCCACAGTTTTCACAGCTGCTGGAACCCACCAATGGTATGTTCGGAATTACCATGTCATTATCATATGAATGACAGTTCATGTCTTTTGGAAATATGCGCAGCTGTCTGAGTTGCTCTCACAGACGTGTTTCTGCTTATTTAAGCTCCTCTCACATGAATCTAAAAATATATTTCAAGTCAACCTATATATATTTAAAAGTAGACCCTTTAAGATTTCTGGGGTATGTTTAGTTTTGTTTCTATGATAAAATCTTGCAGAATTATATGTGTTTATGCTGAATTTTGTATTTGTTCCCGCAGGTGGGTCCACCGACTTTGTAGGGTTAAATGGATGCTGCTGTTTCTTAAGATTCCCATCATTTGGGAATGCAGGGTGAAGAAAGATCCACTCTGTTTTAAGGGTTTGGCTCAGCTGAAACATCCTTTATATTTGGCAAAAACAATGAAGGCTGATCTTTATATAAGATTTTACAAGGATGGAAAACGTTAGCAGTCAGCCAAACCAATGTGGCTTTAAATGAACCATCTACTGTAATTTGGAAGGGGGGTGAAGAGGGGCTACTCAGCCAGCACTGAATCACCATTAGCGTAAGACTGGAAATGTATTTCTCTTCAGCGTTTGGCAAAGCCGAACCACTCGCCTTGATTACTCAAACAGAGGATTGGGCTGAGCTCCTCACTGGGAGAGAAGACAGCTGAGGCAGCTATTCTAATGAATGACCTTGGGCAGGACTCTTGTGCAGTACCAACACTGCATAATCAGAAAGGCTTCTGGGACATAAAAGAAGTTGCATTATTACATCTTCAAGATACAGTATACAAGAAGCCCTTACACCTCATATATTAAGAACTACAATGAGACAGATTTCAATGGAATGTATATGAATGGAGGGCTTCCATCACTCATTGTAGTAACCTTAAAGCTCCAGGGATCCTTAATCCATGATAACTTTCTAATTAGGGTCAGGTGAGCAGTGTATGTGTGAACATCTTTCAGGGTTAACCTGGTGGTTCTTTTCTTGGGTAGTTGAGTGTAATGGAGGATAAGAATGTCCAGGAACAGGATGGATGGATGGGTATAGTCCGGGGATTCCATTGGGAAGTGGTTGCCAGGAGTCAGAATGGATTTGTTGTGACTTAATTATAAGTTTTAATAGTACATAGATTTTAACCATTGTTCCTGTGGGCACTAGTGAACACATATACTAAGGAGCAGTGAACATCCAAGTATTCAGAGCTGTATCAACTGTAGCACTGTAGCAACAGTTGGGGGTTAGGTGCAATGCAATGAGCAAGGGCTTCTTTGGCCATTCAAACCCAAATCCCCATTTTTCAGCAGATTTTAGGGAATTTAACCTGCAGCCTATCTGTCCTAAGCTTGCTTCTCTAACCTTCAGGCCACAGCTGCTTTTGTAGAGCAGACTTTTGTAGACTTACCTGCTCTTACAATATAAAAACAAAACATTTGGAACACATGTTCATAGATCAAGGGTACTAAAAAGAGTTGGTTCTGGTTTTGTTGGAGTAGCTGTCTCTATTGTCCCAGTAAGAGATTTTGGAGCATTCCTGAGATCATTTGAATGCTTTCAGGGACAAAAGCATCAAGATGTTGCCTGATCACTACCCAAGT
>BRDA01043757.1:0-10901 GCA_036984385.1 Crenuchus spilurus
ATAAACAACCTCAATAAACACTATTAATCACTAGAACAGGAGATATTAGTCCATAAACAACCTCAATAAACACTTAATCACTAGAATAGGAGATATTCGTCCATAAACAACCTCAATAAACACTATTAATCACTAGAATAGGAGATACTAGTCCATAAACAACCTCAATAAACACTATTAATCACTAAAACAGGAGATATTAGTTCATAAACAACCTCAATAAACACTATTAATCACTAGAATAGGAGATATTAGTCTATAAACAACCTCAATAATCACTATTAATCACTAGAATAGGATATATTAGTCTATAAACAACCTCAATAAACACTATTAATCACTAGGATACACTAGTCCATAAACAATATTAAATAAACACTATTAATCACTAGAATATGAGATATTAGTCCATCAACAACCACAATAAACACTATTAATCACTAGAATATGAGATATTAGTCCATCAACAACCACAATAAACATTATTAATCACTATGACATATGTGCAAACATTTTTTAACTAGCATATTTCTATAAGTCTATCTTGTTCACCATTAGTGAAATAACTGATATACCTTTAATGCTAGCTCAAAGAACATATCCACCATATTCCTACAAACCATGATGAATTGTGCAATACTTTGTATGCAAGTGTTGAGATTAGTGAAGTTGCTGCAGTCATGAGGCAGGGGTTTCATATGTTATGCATGAAGTTTGCATGATGCTAAGTTTTGCCACTAAGCTTCCAGTGCTTGTTAGTTACATTAGACTCACAGCTCTGTTGAAAGTGAAGTAGCTACATGCAAATGACTCATTTGGTGTTTTGCCAAACTTTTGCTTTAGTAATGAGGAACTTTGGCTGAACATCAGTTGGTGGTTAGAAAACATTGTACAACCTTTCTCACAGTATGGACAAGGGAGTTCTTATTCTTGCTGCTTGGACAGATTCAGTCACATAGAAACACATGGTGTAAGTTCTGGATCAGTAATGTAGGAGGAATCAAACGGTCTTATCTGGAAGACTGTCATCTCTTTACCACTGCGCTGCCAGCAGAATGTGCACAGCAACAATCTTTAGGAGGTCCACAGAGCACCGGGCTTAATGCCAGTATCTGCCTGCGGTCCCCCAAGCATCAGCCCTACACACACACAGAAATGCCAGAGGTCACTGCTTTCCTTCAGTGAGAAATCAAAATGATAATGACTCCTTATTAAAAATTCTATTTGGAAACTTGCACATAGGCTACATCAAAAGGTGCTGACATGGTGGGGTTTAGGAGGGGGCCACAGGAGCTCAGTGATGACCCACATCAAAGTGTCAGAGCTGGGAGGGTTTAGTGTGTGTGTATGGGGGGGGGGTCTACACGGTGTGTTCTGGGGGCTGTTTGGGACGTCAAAATGAAAATACACCCGCCACAATTTTTGCTAATGCCTTGACATTGAGACATGGGTTATTTGCCACAAAAAAGCACTCTGCCTCTATGAGATCATTCTAAATGAAGCCGATGCACTGGACGCAGTTTCAGCGAATTACCAATGATAGCCAGACCAGAAAAAAACACATGCAGGAAAAAAGGGAAATAAAGGAAATAATCAAATAAATCCTCTAGTGGACCATTAATGAATGTGTGCGGCACCTGAGCACTTCAGGAGACGATCAGGCAGCAGGGATTAGCTAAAATTGGGACAGCCGCACACCGAGTTCTATTCTGCCCGCGGGCGCGGTCAAACCTTTTAACGGCGCGTCGTTATCCGATAGCCGTCCAGCACCCACTTCAGTGCTTACCCTGTTTAAAACCATTCCCAGCAAAACCCTTTCACAGTGGCCCTATTACACCGCCTCTCCAAACTGATTCACCCCACCATTAATTTGAGGCGAGCTTATTTAGGGAGGATGACTGATGCTGGGCCACTGGCCGCTCAAGGCCAAAGCCAAAAACAAATTTACAGTGTTTCAGGCCATTTTAGCTGGGCCTCTAACGGCCGCACTCTCACTAAAGAGCCTTCATTGTGAATTTCCAGATGAGTAGTGAAAGAGTTTGAAACAGAAAGTAAGGGGGAGGGGCTGGATATTTCCTTGGTTCATTGTGTTGAAAATGTACAGAATCAAAAGAAGGGATAGAAATCTGCTTCTAAGTCTTCAAATCAGAAACATTATTATTATTATTATTATTATTATTAACATTACACTTATGTAGAGCCTTTCTTGATATCCAAGGATGCTTTACTATCGACACACTCCATTTACACAGACACTTTAAATGTCCATTATGACTTTACAGGTCCTTCATGTCCTACATGTCATATGTGTTATCAGCCAAATACAATAGCAGACACTATATTGACTTTCATGCACTCTTATGGCTAGTGAATGCACTTTTCCACCATCCACACACACAGCGCCCCAATACACACAAACCCTTTTCATTATCCACTGGTATGCATTTTTCAATTATACTGCATTATAATCATGTTACATTTTTATAGTAGAGATCCACTTTAGGAACAGGCCTACCATGGCCTGATGTGCAATTCCAAAAAGTGCATATTTCATCTAAGTTTCATTTCATTAGCTATTCTATGAATTTCCAATTAGGGCAAGGACAAAAAAGGTCTGAGCATTCGGGGCCTTTCATCATACTAGACGAGCGGCTCCTGCTCAGGTATTCCATACTGTAGGTCCGCAGACACCCATGGAGAGTGCTACAGCGGAGAGCGAGATGAGGCAGGGCATTGTCCAGGAGAAAAAGCATGCTGAACACGAGCGGCACAGGCCTGCCGTCTACAGCGCTCCATTAAGAGCCAACGGAAACTAGAGATAATGAGATCCGGTGCTGGCCGCACCTGGACAGAGATCAGGGGAGGAAGAGGCCTCCTTATATCCAAACACTTCATGTTTCCCTCCATCTCCTCCCTCCCTTCCTACTGCTCTCTCTCTCTCTCCCTCTGTATCTTGCCTGCTCGAAACAAAAGCAGCCCGCCTCTGATTATTAATGCATTTCAAAGCAGACGTCATTATTTTTTCAGGCCGTTTTCTGTTTTAAAAAATGTACAGAAAAAAAAGCCTTTATGCTCGTCCCAGGGGTCCGGCCGCTCCTCTTTTCTTCTGATCTTATTAGCATCCTATCTCCCGCTGCCTGCTGGCCAAACTGCATTGCTATGCACTTTCAGTCTCTCTGACCCTTCTGTGGATGGAATTCATTTGGCTCTTTTCCCTCCTCGCTTGCTTTACCTTTATTTGGCTTAAGCAGGCAGTCGCTGTTACTGCTGGCTGCAGTTATTACAGATAAACACTATTAAAGAAAAATGGTCAGTGCAAAGGGATGATGGATAAAACAGAGGGAAATATAGAAGATGCTTCAAAGCCGAATGATCAAGCACTTTCACTGTGCACTAGAATCTCTGTGTACTGCAGAATTACTCTGAATTTAATATTCTTTGTTTTGTTCAAGTTTCATCACAACTCAATGCAGAAAAAAACTTCACAGTAGCATCTAAACCAGGGGACAGATTCATATAAGTGTCTTAACTCCATTCTTAAGAAAAAGAAAGAAACACTGTTATAACTTCTTAAAAAGTATACTGCTTTCTTAACTCTTTGTGTAAGAATAGTGGTGGTATTCTTAAGAACATTATGTTCCAAAATGCCTTCTTAAATGTATGCGAGCCTATACTTGTCTTAGGCTGCAAACTGTACGCAGCAAAAGTATTTTAAGGATGACCTTCACTGAACACTTGGTATGATGCTTTTCTCTATTTTGTTCCTCTGAGCAGATTAAACACAATTAACAGAAATATCAGTAACTTATAATGTAAAATGTATGTCGTGTTACTTGGTAAGCTGTAGCTTACACAAGAAAACAGTTTTAAAGTTTTCTTGAAAACATTATTATAACCTCCGTAATGTGTTCTTCTTAAGAAGCTTCTCAAGTTAATTTCTTAAGAATACTTTCATGATTCTGGTCCCAGGTTACCAACCCTGCTCCTGGAGACCTATCGTCATACAGACTTCACCCCACCTGATCCATGTACTTATTGTTTTCAGAAGTTCTCAATGAGCTGAACAATATGTAACAGACTTGGACTGAATGTCAGGTCTACAGGACTACACATCTTCAGGAGGAAGGTTGGTGACCAAAGGTCTAAACTGTTTCTGGGGTTGAGGTTAAGATTGGGTTTGGGTTTAGGCTTGGGGTTTTGGGTTGGTGGTTGGGGTTGAGGAAAAAAACTTTTCAGACCTTAACACATCTTCTATGCTAACTATTATGACCTCAAAATGATTAATTTTGCCAAAAGATGACATTACATCTCTGTAAATGTTAGATGTGAGTGGATTTTCTATATTTTCTATATTCAAATCAAATCATCCAATCAAAATCAAATCAAAATTTATTTATATAGTGCTTTTTACAACGGACGTTGTCACAAAGCAGCTTTACATAATTATTATCAGACAATTTGAATCTAAGCCTGATGTGAGCAAGCCGAAGGCAACAGTGGCAAGGAAAAACTCCCTCAAGCCTTGAGGAAGAAACCTTGGGCGGAACCAGACTCATTTCAACCATGATGTTCATCCTCCGGTACATCCTGTATTACTCTAATGAAGCTTCTGACTGCTAACTTTGCAGTATCTGTAAAGAACAGTCTTCAGAAATTTCCCTCACATTAGAGATTCATAATAAGATGAAACAGGCAACTTCAAAGAAACCTGCCAGATTCTCACTTTTACCAATAAATCACTGGAAACTGATCTAAGCTTGGGCCTAGTCTAAAAACCTATGTAGAGTTCTTGGTACATGATACATGACTCAGTCCTCCTATATGGACATACTAAAACAATGACCTCAGTGCCACTGAAACACTGATCTCTTCCAGCCATATAGGTTGAAGTGAAAAGACAGAGAGCCAGAGTGAGTGAGGGAGTGTGGGGAGGAGTGAGAGAGAATGGGAGGGAGGGATGGTGAGAGAGTGATCTGCTGGTCTGGAGGGAGACAGTCCTGCGAAGGACTCTTCGACTTGATGAGCTAGGCCAGCTGAATGATATACAGTGGCGGCCACAGGCAAGAGCTGTCCATTAGTTATGGGGTCCCAGTAATGCTCGGCTCTAGTACATTATTTTCGAATGCATCAGTCAGCGTCGTGCAGCACAGATAAATTCTAATGCCTCCGATTTGTAATGCATACTCTCACCGCTGCCATATTACGCTGTGGGTTAGGAGGGCAGCCTGGGAGAGGGGGGAAAAATGTAATTTATTTTTCACTGCGGCCAGTATTCCTCCCATTAGCTTCAAACGTGAGATAAGTTATAGCTTTTAACGAGCGCCTTTAGCCGCCAGAGCACGCTGTGCACAATGCGCCAAGTCCAGGGAGGAGGAGAAAGGGAGGTGGGAGAAAAAGAGAGAGAGAGAGAGAAAAAGAGAGAGAGGGAGACAGAATGAGAGAGGGAGAGAGATAGCTGGAGGGCACTGATGATCCTAGAGTGTGCCCCTTGTGTACATCTTGGCACAAGAACAAACAGCATCTCAGTACTGGGCAACAGCATCTCTACATCATTACACACCCACAACGAGAACCGGACACATTCATGCATATTGAAATGAGCAGTGGTCAGAAGCGGTGTGTGTGTGTGTGTGTGTGTGTGTGAGAGGTGAGAATGCTGAATTGGAAAGCCCAGGATGTTTTCACACAGAAAGCCAGACCAAAGCTTGACCTGTGGAAGCACAGCAAGGCCGTGATAGTAACCCATTCTGGCTTACAGCAGACCTGCTCTTTGTAGCAGAGCACTGTGATTTAGCCCCGCGCAACCGCACTGAGACATCAACCTTTAACCAATCAGATGTCAGCAATCGAGGAAAAGTCAGCCACAGAGACCTTTAAAACGCCACTGGAACATAAGGATTGGAATTTTTTTGCATCATTGTGATGAACTGCTTCACTTTTCTGGCTATATCATGGGTATTATTACTACTTCTAGAACACTAAACCACTGCATATATCAAAGTGAAAGATGTACACCAAGTAAACAGCATATAAACATCATTAAAGAGTTTATAGTAACTCTTTCAACCATAACACTTCATGTGTAATGAATATAAAATATATGACTGCTTATCATTTTGATTTAAATTATGAACAAAAATTAACTATCACTATATTAAAATTTTTGATGCAACACAATTATTATTTTAAAAAACATTTGAATAGTAATTTGTTATTTTTATTAATGTATATTAATTCCAATTCCATGAGAAGTATCACAGTATTATGTTCTGACTATTCATTCATTCATTCATTCATTATCACACCCGCTTAATCCTTATCAGGGTCGCGGTTAGTCCCCTACCCCCTCACTGGGCGCAGGGCAGGGCATTACACTATTCAACTAAGCCCAGGACAGGGCGCCAGTCCATCGCTAGGTGACACACACACACACTCACACACCTACGGACAATTTTTAGAGTACCCAATTCACCTGACCTCCATGTTTTTGGACTGTGGGAGGACACCGGAGACCCCGGAGGAAACCCACGCAGACACGGGGAGAACATGGAAACTCCGCTTAGATGGGGAATCGAACCCAAGACCCCAGCGCTGAGAGGCGAACGTGCTAACCACTAAGCCACCGTGCCCCCCATGTTCTGACTAGACCTTTATATTTAATTGAACTTTAATCTGTAGTATGATTTTGACTTTTGGCTTTGAACCTCTTTATGTTGTCCTTGTTTAGTCTTATAAATGTAAGGTTTAATTATTTCATGTTACCTTCTGAGAACACCAGAGCAAATTCCCAACAACCTTGTGAATGATGTGGCAATAAATTATTGAGCTTGAACCTGAGCTGACATCCTGACTTGCCTGTGCATGCGCATGTGGACGGAAGAAAAACTAAAACGGATTTACAACACACAAGCGGAGCTTTGACAGTCTATTACTGAGGATTTTGGTGACTGATGACACAGATGTAGACTGCTTTAGGCTAATGATCCTCATCTACAAGACCTACTCGCTCTAATTCACCCTCCTCTCCTCTGCACGGGGCTGGATGGGAAGGAAAGAAAAGGTCTTTTCTCCGATAACTGCTCCTTTCAGTCACAGCACATGGACAGTGGTTTTAGTGGCATTGCATACATCTTGGTGTCAATTATTGACAAGTGACTAATTAGCTGCACACTATTTTAAGCCCTTCTCTTAGTTTGTAGAGGATTTAAATATGCACAATCAATAGCCGCTTTAGTACCTCACCATCATCTCCAGCCTTAGAGTCTAGACTCATAGTTAAAGGCATCTATCAAAGACTAATTAAGACTTTCAGCCAAATTACCACCAGCTTTAGCACATCCCCACCCACCTCCATCACACTCCTCATCTCTTCAGAAAGCATTAATCAAAAATCAATTAACTTTTTTGGTGAATATGTCTTTGCATTAATATCAAAATGCTTTACCTACCCTTCTGTGCTTAAAAGCTGCACAATACACGGTAGTGAGTTACTGCATTAACATCATACCACGTGACCCTGCTGTGCTTAAAAAACATCCCTTTAGAAATGCAGAGTGCTTGCTTGAGTGTAGATGTGTCCCTGCATGCCAGTGTGTGTGTGTTGTTTTCTTCCTGCAGTCTGCCCCCTGTGTGTTTGGACTGGCCCCGGCTGCCTCCAGGCTAAACGCAGGAACATGGACGAGCTGGGCTTCAGAGTGATGTAGCCTCATCCCCCGCCTCTTCACGTGCCAGCCCTGTTTACTGCACACAAGCAAGTCCAGATAAATTATGGACAGCTCTCCAAGCTGCTCTTAATTACTGATCCGCCAGCCAGTGTGAATTATTCAGCCCTCTGCTTAGGTAGGCGTTTATGGCATGCAATAGTTAACATAACTGCCTAACGGAGCAGCAGGCTCCCTCAGGGCATATGTGTGTATGAGAGCATGTGTGTGTGCGCATCTCAGGTCAGATCACACGAATGAGTGCTCTCTTCAGACCAGACAGGTGCAACACAGGGACACACACGCAGGAGCTGATGATGCTGAGTTCAGTCATGTGGCATCATAACTGAAATGGTGTAGGAAAGAGTTCAAACAATATACAATATAATTACAAACAAAATAACAATTATTCTATATTGATATGAGCAACAACATTCATTTAAAGCAAGCAGCTAGCATAAGAGGTAATTCAACCATTTATTTAGTAATTTAGGCACAATTTAAGAGATTACCAGCTAACTAGAAGGATAATCTGTAGGTATGTATACAACTTACACCATACTAATCCGTCATGTTCTGGAATATATACAATGCTCGTCATTAAAACTGCAACACCAAGAAGGACATGAAATGTCAAAGTGATTTATTTGGGAGACTGAACAATAATCCAGTGTTCCAGTGGAAATTACCACTTCTACAAGGTCTGGAACAAATATACAACCAAAATACTACCCAATACAATCAAAACCCTGCCAAGTACAGTCAAAACCCCACCCAATGAAGTTAAAACCCTGCCGAATACATTCAAAACCTGCCCAAAGCTTCTAAAACCATGCCCAACACAGTCAAAACCCCAACCAATAGACTTAAAACTCCACCCAATGCATCCAAAAACCTACAATAAATACATTGCCTTGCAAAAATATTCAGCCCCCTTGGCATTTTTCATGTTGGGCTACCTCGCAATCTGGAATTAAAATGGATTATTTGAGGGTTTGCATCATTTCATTTACAGAACATGCCTACAACTTTGAACATTTGATTTTCTTTTTTATTGTGCAGCAAACAAATAGGACAAAGTAACAGAAAATGTCAGGGTGTGTGTGTAACTATTTACCACCCTAAAGTCAGTGCTTTGTAGAGCCACCTTTTGGCAAAACTATTTGTATATCTGAAATGTAAGCGGGTGGATTATTATAACACACAAATCAGCCACACAGTTTCATTTCAAATCCACCAATCAGAGAGCAGTATTCTGAACCAATGTGACATCAGTGACAGTCTGATAACACACACGGTGCACCTCTCCATTTCTCTCGTCATGTTTACCTATGTTCTCGCTGTTTTCCATTTAAATGCTTATCCGTTAAAAAAAACTCTTTTTAAAGACTAACCTCACAGAAAGGTTTTTATAAAGACTAGCTCGACTCTAAAGTTATTTTTTAACTGCTAGGTGTGCAGTTAGCTGTTAGCCTGCATTTTCAATGTGTTACAACACAACTATCACACGTATCTAATACACAAACACAAACACACACACACACACACACACAGGACTACAATCCTAAAGTCATAAAATAAAAAAATAAAAATTTCCCTGCATACATCTTACTTCTGTTTAAATAACGTGTCTAAGTCCTGACTCTGATTAGTCGCCGATACTACTCTCACAAGCGCGCAGCCACAAATCACCACACACACACACACGGTTACTTTAAACTTTAATAAATAAATAAAAAACAACTGAGGAAAAAAAATATTTTTTTGTGCAAGAAATGTTTCAAACTCAGCACGATGTGAATGAAGGCAGTGGAGTCACACATGCACAGCCTAAAACACAAACTACACTAAAGTTAGTTTAAAGGCACAGTCTGTAGTTTCCAGCGACATCTAGTAGTTTAGTTTCCATATTGCAAACAACTGAAAACTATTTCCACAGCCCCCCCGTACAAACACGAAGTCTCTACGGTGGCCGTAAGGTGTCATAAATCTTTGATACTCCCGAACGTGATGTCTAATAGCAGCTTTAGAGCTAGTGATATGTCAATTAGAAATTTAGGAAATGTAATATGTAAAATTATCATAGCTACAATGTAGACGAAACTTTTTTTTTTTTTTTTTTTTTACGGCAAGACGGCGGCATGCAGTTGTGCAGCGGCTTCTTATGCTCCTAGCATACCCAGTTTTAGTAGTTATTATGTTGGTCTACGTTGGTTCTGATACTGAATTCACGCGCCCTAGGCGGCTGAGTTACAGCCGAACCAAACTCATGCAGATAAGACACAGTTTAGCCACAGAAGCAGCAACTCTGGACAACAACGTTCGGGCTGAGCTGGGCAGACTACAGCTTCTCCGGACACCAGCCCGCCGGAGCGGAACCCATGCCGGGAGGAGTAGACGAGACCGGCATCAGAAGTGGGGCATACGGGGCGGCGTGCTAGCCAGGCTAAAGGCTAATGCAAATATTCCATCTCCCAATTCCATCTCTTTTCCTCTCCAACATCCGCTCTCTGGAAAACAAGCTGGACCTCCTGCGGCTGAGGATGAATGTTTCTGAGAATATGAGGAACTGCACGGTGATTTGTCTCACAGAAACATGGCTGAACCAGAGCATCCCAGACTCGGCCTTCCAGCTCACCAGCTGGCAGCTCTTCCGAGCGGACCGTAACCAGCAGTCCGGGAAAACCAGAGGGGGTGGCTTAATAATCTACATCAACTGTGTGTTGGTAAACAGCCACTGCTCTGAGGCAAGCATAAGAATCTTGACGAGCATAAGAATGTTCCACCATCTTACAAAAAAACCAAGAAAGCTTTCTTCTTCCGTGTATTTCTTCTTATTGAGGTTTTATTGAGGTATATGTGTATTTCTTCTTCTTCTTCTCCTGTTTTATGTCAGCCAATGGTAAAACAAAGCTACAGTGCCATCAAATTTGAGTAGCCAATTCGGCATTACATCACAAACGGTTTTTGACCCGCAACCAGTGTAGATATAAACAACTTATTCTAAGGTAAAATAATCAAATGACTTCTTAGTTTATAATAATGACATGTGTTTTTAATCATTTTTATTAGTGATCTTAAATTCTGCTAAAAGATAACTATTACATACTGTACCTGGTCGTATGGACAGATATTTCAGTTTCTGCTTGGGAGCTCTGTATTTCTTTCAGGGTTACCTTTGGTCTCTGGGCTACCTCTAAA
>BRDA01043760.1:0-11710 GCA_036984385.1 Crenuchus spilurus
ACTCAGAATGACTCATTCAAGTCAGAAAAGTGAGCTTACCTATGTATGTATGTTCATCAGTGTGAACTGTGGGCCTGCATCTGGCTGGTGAGAAGTTGAAGTCACAGTCAGTCTCAAACACTGATGCAGATGTTCATCTGTCAATATTGATCTCATCGGAGTTTTCAGGAGTTTCATGTGAGAAAAGGTTTGCTCGCAGATATACGTGCTGCCAAAAAGTGTGGACATCTTCATTGCATGTTTTTTTATGTTAGGGTACGTGTCGTTTTGGAGGGCGTCATAGAAGCCAATAAGACTTCAATAACATCACAGTTCTGTAACTCAGCCAACTCAAACTGATAAGAAGGCTGGGCTTCATCGATGTCGGCAACAAAGGGGTTCCGGAAAAGACGGATTTCTTTTGCATTGACATGTTGTTCACGGAATCGCACACCGAACTCAGCCTTCAGCATTTCCAGTGCTTCCACACACTTCAGTTGGGAACGGCACCGCTGGGTTCTCTGCAGAGAGGTTTTGGGTAGCAGGGAGATGGATGAACTTGTGCTTTTTCACTTGTTCCTAAAGCAGCGCTAGTTTCACCTCAAATGCTTTTATGTGGGAATACATGTCGCAAATGAGTTTCCTTGTAGCTGCAAGTTAAGGCTGTTCAGCATTTCTGTCACATCTGTTAAAAATGCCAGGTGCCATTTCCACTCTGGGTCCATCAGCTCTTGGACCGTTTTGTCTTTTGAATGAAGAAATTCGTTAATTTCAGGTAGCAGCTCATAAAAACGCCTCAAAACTCTGCCCCGGCTCAACCATCGGACCCCTGTGTAATACAGCACGTCGCCGTGCGCAGACTATAGGGGGCCGGACCAAATGTGGAGGCGGGCCGTAGTTTGGGGACCACTGCCCTAGATGCTAGCGTAGAAAAAGAGGTCAGTCAATACCTTTGACTGCTGTCCAGTGAAAGTGCTAGTGAAAGTGACGCAAAGAAAGCAAAAGGTAGTGAACAAGAAAGTTAGATATTTTACTTTTACTTTTCATATGATAAGTGTAACCATGCCATACACGTATGTCTGTCCTCCTGTCCTCCTTACAGGAGCACCGTCGGTCTCCCTCTCATTAGCGGCCAGCCTACACGAGCGTCATCATCGTCTCATTTATTTTAAAAAAGAACCCATATAAACACATTATATAGCATATTAAAGTATACTGTATATTGGCCGGCTGACACGGATTAATCAGTTTTACATGTATTCTTATGGGGAAAATGCATCCAGCTAACGAGCTCGGCTCCCGTACGGATTAAACTTGTAAGTAGTGTTACCACTGTACCAGAGAAGCCAGCTCTGGCTCACCCACGAGTACAAGCAAAGACATGAAAATCTGATTAGCACGGTCATGTCCACAGAGCAGATACGCATATGACAACAGATACGCATATGACAAATCCGATTTGAAAAGTTTGAATTTGACACGTCCACATGTCCCCGAAAAGATGAGATCTGAGCAGTGGTGGACAAAGTACTCAACTCTAGTACTTAAGTAAAAGTATTGATACTCATGGTCAAAATGTACTCAACTACAAGTAAAAGCTGCTCAGTCAAAAGTTTACTCAAGTACTGAAGTACTTACTTTAGAAAATACTTAAGTATTCAAAAGTACAAGCATTTAAAAATACTCAAAAGTGCAAATTATATTTACTAATATCAGTATCTGTACATAATATCAGTACATTGCTGTATTGCACCTGTAGCACTTTTCCACCAAAATAACTCTTGAAATGGTGGCATTCGGGCTTATGAGAACCGCGGTGCTTTTTAGTGAACCAGCCCGCATTTCCACTAGTTTTAGTTGAACCGAGGATACGTCACGGTGTACGTCATCAACAAAGCGGAATTATAAGCAAAGATGGCGGAGCGGATCGACTACTTGCAGACATTTGTGCTCTTGGTACAAATGTTTGTTTCACTTCACAAGTCAAATCTTGTCTTCCCTCATCCAGCTCCACTGTGTGATGGCTCCTTTTGAGAATCTCTGTAGTCCTTTTTTAGCTTTAGCTAATCTATCACTTGCTCTCTTGAACAAAACCTGCCCGAGCTAAATCCTCCACCAGCTCGCTGTAGTTTCTCCTTTCTAATACTCCCCTCAACTTTCTGCTGAAACTCCAGAGAACACCAAATAGATAAAAACTGAGTTTCTTCAATGGACCACTGTACGCTACGAGTCGCAATCTTCTTGCATTGAGTGCGCAGGCGCGTTTGATTCGCACTGAAAAACCAAGTATTTTTTGGTTCCCGCTGCGAACGAACATTCCTGGTTCGGGGCGGTATTTTTGTTGGTGGAAATGTGCCGAACGGTTCAAAATTAGGTCCGTGAACCAGAACAGTGCCGGTTCCGTGTTGGTGGAAAAGTGCTACTGATGTACTGACATGTATAACCATTCTGCAACAAAACGTCTACTCCACCTGTAAAACTTCAGTAGGGAAGAGCGAGTACACTATCTGTACCTGTATCATCTGTACTCGAAATGGGCGGGGATAAAATCTACATGATTTTAAGTCTGAAATTGACATGGATTAATCTTAAGTTGCTATATGTATTGTTTATATATCAGCCTTGTTCACTGTATTCTTCTGAAAAGCACAGCGTTCAGTACGAGCAAAGCTTTCCAACTGATTTTATATCACCAGGCAAAATAAGAAAGCAGAAAAGCAAAAGCAAAAAAAAAAAAAAAAACCTGACCAGGCAGTGACCAATGCCACATAAGCTGTTTTCAGTTCCGTCTTGTCAAATGCACCGCGTACGTTACAAAACCAGTTCACCAAGTAACTTTAATCATACAAACCGAAATGGAGGCGAGCTGAAGAAAACCTAAGGAGTACTGAACAGAGCAGTGAGCCTGAAGCCTAGCACAGTGACCAGTCAGTCACCATCTGTGCGTGTGAGAATGGCTGCAGCAGGGTTGCCAGGTCCAACAAAAATATCCAGCCCCAAATCAGTCTAAAACCCACCCTTCAGAAGTTTAAACTAGCCCGAAATGTCACACATTTGAAGCAAATGGCAAAATAAGTGTACGACTTAGTATTTTGCTTAGGGATTTATCAGTCCATCAAACCTCTTTCCCAGTCCTTGCAATACTACCTCCTGTTTTTCCCCATTTACATGAAATATTAGCTAGTGACTTTTCACTGGGCTGGAGACAGGGTCCAAAAAATATATCCAGCCTAAAACCCACCCTTCAGAAGCTTAAACTAGCCCAAAATATGTCAAGTTTGACAACTATGAGTGTACGACTTAGTATTTTGTATACAAGGGATTTATCAGTGTAACTCAAATATTAACGACTAGGATAAATAGCAAATGGCAAAAAAAAAAAAAAATCATTTGTTCTTGGCCCTCCTGAACTCTTCTCCTCTGATCCTCTAACATTTTTTCATTGCCTTTGATTTCTGGTTACATGAAGAGCTATTATGAACTTTTGGACCGTTCTTTCCGTCTGTTATTTAATTTCACTCAAGCTTACACGTACACAATTTTGTTAACTGCAATTTTCGGTTCTCTCCTTTTTTGACTTGAGCTCCTCCATTTCAAACTTTTTAATGTTTTTCAATGTAGGATACAGACCCATTAAATATTTTAATGCCACCTGTCATTTAAGACAAAAATAACCAATATAAACTATTTAGGAACATGAATTTAGCATTTTTTTTATTTAAAATATAATCGGACAAGCTTTTAAAATGACCTGCAGACACTACAATAATGCATACAAGTGTGAACACTAGAAAAAAAAAATCGATGTGTGCAGTAAAAGCAAAACAGCATGTTTAGTTTTCCTCAGTTTTTATTACAACTTTTGTACAAGCGAGACATCTACTTCAGCTCCTTAACAGCCAGACCTATAAAGAGAAAACAGGTTTAGTTTTCAACTCCCCATTAAAAAACCACCATTCATCTTCCTAGAACTATAATTTCTACACCCATGGTAATTTATCCTGCACTACGAGTTATTACTAATATAAATGCAGACATTGGTTGAAAAATCAATGAGAACATCTATGGTGCCTGGTCCATACATCAGCACTTCAGTTAGAACTGTGTTATAAATGTTGGTGAACCGGTGGAACTGATGTTTCTGAAAATCAAAACTCAGCACTTGGTTCATCTTATGTTCTAGCAAGCGTGTAAATGCACTTTGAGCACAACAGCTTAAAGTGTTTGGACAACTTGCACCTCAAAGTATTTAATCTAAGAATTTAGGATCAATTTGCACAGGCAACTTAGTGGCTTGAAAATTTACTTAAATTATGGGACAAACAATAAAATCTGAAATTAAAGGGATAATGCCAAGTTTATCACATCTACTGTACCAAGTATATTAACTGCAGTTGTAAACTAGTGTCTACCGTACTTTTTTTATACATTAAAATGTGCTTGCAACATCTGTATTACAGGAACAAAAAAAGCATCACACCTCACATTTTAATTAGTGAGGCTTCAGTAATTAAAAACCCGAGAAATTTAAATCTAAAGAATGATATATTCTGGTTAAAAACAATACCATCCCAAAAGCTCATAAAAAAATCAGTGAAATCCTGATAGAATGGTAATTTATACCATTTACATTCCACTGTATGTCTGAGACTTACCAGGTGGCAAGGACTGTTTGAGTTTCTCTGCTTTCTCCTTGTCTGTGATGACCAGAGTGTAAAGGTACCTGCTGCAGCGCACCTTAAACTTCACATTGTCCTTGTTCTTCTTGATCTTTACGGCTGTTGAGACAAGTTTCACAGCTCTAAGCACTTAAAATTACATAAATCCAAGTTAACAAACTACTGGTAACCAAGCCAATCACAACTAGCTAATTTTATGAAGCTATCAAAAAGTTTATAGTGGAGCAACATCTGTTGAGTGTGACCATACAAGTCAAAAAGACCCATTCTGTAAGCTTACATGCCAACTAGTTTACCTAGCAAGAACCAAGTGAAATTACACACTTTTTAGTAGTGCATGTTAGTGAAAAAGTTGTGTTCATATCTGAAATCACATTGCAAGCTCTTTTTGGTTTACTTTTACAGTTCATGAAAATAAAAAAATCAGATTTAAATTAGAATTCGAATAGATCGAATAAATGCAAATAACCTTAAGGAATTAAATTGCTGACAAAGCTTTGTAAATTGATTTACAACAATTGAAATTAATTGAATAATTGTTACTCAATAGTGAATAATGTATTACGTAATCATTCCAAGACAACTACTACAGCCAAAACATTCTTCTTAAAGGAACTATTTGTTAAGTCTGTAATAGAATCCATGACCAAAAAAACTCCCAAAACACCTACATTCAAAGTCAATAAACAGCAGCAGTACTGACATGACATTGAAAACGCATCTGAACCAACACAGATCAACATCAGACAGACTCCTTCAAATGCTAATCAATTAAATTGCACTTCACTACTACAGTCACTTCTTTCTGCAGGCTAAGCACAATTATTTAAGCAACATCAGACAACTACTTTAATAACTGAACAGAAGCAAGCAGCACGGAAAATAAAACTCAGAAAATCAACATGTAAACATCTGCCCTTCCATAAAACATGGCTCCTACTGAAGCATGAAATCATTTCCAGGTCTATTGCAATTGGTGCCTAAACACAATCAATTACTTCAGATAATTAAAAGTTTAATTTGATCACAATGACTAGTCATATGCCAAATAGCTCTCATTACTTAGGTTGATCTTAAATCACCAAAAATAAATCAGAACAGTGGTAATGCTAATGTTGCAAGCATGTATAGTTAAATTTGCATTGTTACACTAAAGGGTATCTAGATCTTGTATGCATGCACATCTATAGTACAGTACTTCATTCTATCAGACACCACCACAAATAAAATATTGTAAAAGTAGCTCAATTAAAAAGTATTACAGCAACATGTCAAGCCTTTTTATGCTCATCAGTATGACAAAGCTCATGAAAATCAAAAATTACAATTTCACTGAGCAAATTACTCCTCAAACAGCATCAACACATGTTTGAACTGGGTCACTTGAAAGTTTATCAATTAAATAATGAACACAAATGAAGCTTTGAAGACAAAAACAAGTATTAGATACAGGGTAGGAAGAGAATACTTACAACTATTTGTACATGCCTAACATTGGTGGATTAAAAGATTACTCAATGATGCATAGATCTCAGTAGTGTAATGAATATTGCACATTCACTTATGTATTGACCAAGCTGGTTAATACAGTACCTACATGTCTATACACATTAAAAGCATCAAGTGTACGAGTATACTTACATTTAGCATCCTTCCGCCTTGCTGTAAGCAAGAAGTCTTTGATTTCTTCAATTTTTCGGGGCTAAAGAAATGTACAAATATCTAAGTGAAAACTCTTCAAGTCTACTTTAACACTCAACAAGCCTTTCCAGCTATGCAATAAACACAGATCCAACAGCGCTGTTGCATTTCAGAATTATGTAAAAAATTTAACTTGTCAAATGCAAGATACAATAGCGTTCACTTGGTGGTCTTAGCATTGTAGCTAAACATTAGATACTGCTAAAGGCACAGCCAACTAAACTGGGTTAAAACATTTCTTAAACGCTCTAAACATTTCCCGAAACTCTAAATGCATCATGTACTGTTTTAGCAACATTTTAGTCTGTAGACAAATTAAATGTAACAGAAAAAATACAATGGCGTGTGTTCTCACCATTTCTCCAATCTGTCAGCCCGGACCTAAGAAAACACGAGACAAAAGCGTTAATTTTAAGCAACGGATCATAAATATTTATCACAATAAGGAGTTAAATATATGATGATTCGTTTGTGTGTGTTTATTAATATTCAGGTTGAAGGATTAATTCAGATCTCTAAGGATTATTTTCATATTAAAACACCAAACTTACTTGGCCTGCGAGCGGAGAAAAAAAGGGGCGGCCCTTCCGCTTAAGGGCGTTTTATATGTTTGCTACGGCGGCTCAACAGGGACAGTTTATGAAGTAACCTGTAAACCAAAGCGCAGCCTGTCGGTGTGGCAGCAACATTGCATCAGTATAATTCTGTATTCTATATTCTATGCCATACTATACTATACTATACTATACTATACTATACTATACTATACTATACTATACCGTAATGATATATAATATAATATAATATAATATAATATAATATAATATAATAATAGTGCAACTACAATAATTACAATATCATGAAAAAGGTCATTTGTGTTTATAATCTACTTCGCAAATTAAAAACTAAGAACTGTCATATATCTGTTTTATAATCAATACTCAAGTGACACATTTCAAGCCTTTTTTTTTGCTTTAATGTTGATACAATTTGAATAGTATTTTACTCAAACCCAAAGTGAAATATTCTAATGATTTGTGATTCTGGATTTCTGATTTGCATGAGCTATAAGTCATACTGATAAACAACAAAACATAAATGTGGCTTGAAACATCACTTTATATGTAATTAATATAAAATATGACAGTTCATATGAAATGATGAACAAAAACATTTTCATGATATTCTAATTTTTGGTGTTTTAATATAATATAATAAAACATATATCACTTTGAACTTTATATGGGTCATCCGTTTTATTGCTAGAGGGTCACAGTCCAGATTATTGATTTCTGGGAGCAGTATTTACACCCTTTTAATGCACAGTTGACTTGAAATCATATTTTATCAACACTAGATGGCAGGCAGTCATCACATTGTTAAAATGAAATCCTGTAAAGTTGCATTTTAAAGAAGCAGGGGGTGCTGTATACACACTGAAACAAACTGGTCTGTCCACATAAAAAACTCATGTGAAGGACGCTCAACTGAAGAACCTTTTTTTTCCTTCTGACATGAAATGATCGAACTGAGAGATGATTATAGTGAACTATATCAGACAGGCTTATTGCAGTCCTGAGAGGTAGCCTAGTCAAAAATCATAAGGTGTTCTTCATGATTTGATGGGAAGCCATGGGAATGTGCAGATGTGTGAATTAATATGGTCATTACTGATGGAATGAGGTTATATAAAATTTTTAAATTTACAAGTAAAAGAAATATGTGCATTTATCAAAGTCAACTTCATTTGCTTTCAGCTTTGCTTCCCTTCAAAAAAAAAAAATAAAAAAGAAAGAAATTAGCTGCAAAAAACTGAAACTTGCAAAATTAAGGACTTTAGAAATGTAATTACAGACCAATAACTTTTCATCCATAATGCATTTCCTACATGGTGCTCAAGTAATTACAATTAGCAGGGCAGAAATGACAGGTTTACTGTAAATGTTATGTGCTGCTGGACTCTAAAGTGATGTCAAGAGCAAGTCCAAACTCATTTATTACTACATCAGTCACTAGAATGCTAGCCTTTGCTCAAGTAAGCTACAAAGTTCCTTAAAAAGTTACAGAATTCTATTTTTTTTTAAATAGTCTGAACCTCATAAAGTTTATCAAAAGTGTTTGGAATCATTCAGTTCCTCAAAATTTTCTGAATTGTTTTAGAACATTGATTTCTTCAAATGCTCTTGTTTCTCACATTTACAGCCCAGCAGGCACATGACGTTATATGACATCATGATCAACATGACATGAACGTCTATTGATGTTGGTGGCGTGCTAGCTCCTTTAAAATAATTTATTTGTTTATCAAAATGATCTATAAGTCTTCAGTTCCTCAAAAGATCTGAGAATTCTTTAAGCTTGAAATATCCAACTTCCGTAATGAACATTACTCAAAATCAGTAGGTTTGTTGTTAATAAATGTTGTTAAATTAAACAATAATATGAACATTAGAAGCCAGTGGGAGTGTGTTCCACCATCTGGGTGCTAGGACAGAGAACAGGCTTGATGCTAGTTTTCCATGTGTCTTGAAGGTTGGCGGGTCAAGCCGAGCTGTACTAGAAGTTTGACGGATTGTAGTGTGTAGATACTCCACATATATTGCCTATGTTTTCCATTTGGGATGGACGTCATGTTCTCCAAAAGTGTCTGGAATTATTTTGTTAATAAAAAAACTCAAGAAAGTTTGCTTCCTTAAAAATCCAGAATTTTGTTTCTCAAAAGGCTCCAGAAAACCCCACCTCAATATTTATAACAGTATCACCTATAAGTTAATTGAGTTTAGTAATGATGTTCTGTCCATCAGTGCCCTTCTGAAATGGAAGACAAGGAGCACCTCTGGTTCTGTAGGAGAGTGACTAATGTCCAGCACTGACCACACATCTATCTTGCTCTGCTTTAAGGAATGAAGATAAGTGACAGAGTTCACAGAGGCATCATTATTCCTCTGATTAATTCCACTGCTGACAGATCAGTGTGAATCTGCAGTGGTAATGTATGTGCTCTCACAGAGTTGAAGGCTAAAGTCTCATTAGACCAGGGAGAAAACAGAAAACATAGAAGACACCCAAATGCCAGTGTATAAATTATGAGATTTTCCAGATATTTTATGTAGCAGCACATTTTTCAACATATGCAGTCCAGGCATAAACAGAGTATATGCTGCTCATTCAATACTAGTGAACTTTCTACATGATCAGTTTACCAAAATAAATTAATTAATTAAAAACACTGTGGCCTGGTGGTTAGGTGCCTGGTTCAGTCCCCTGGCAGGTCATGATTGAAGTGCCTTTGAGAAAGGACACAATCCTTAGAGCAAAGAAATGACAACTCAGATAGGGCCAACATATCACTGTGGAATGATGATAATGACTTTGTCCAAATCTCGGTGCCAAAAAAGCTCAATTTAGTCCAAATTTAACCACATCTTTGGGGTGGTACAGCTAAGCTGAGGCCAGTCATTTCATATGGTAGGTTGGTTTTGGGCCACTTGCGTCTCAGAAATAAAATACCATTACAAACCTTAAACAGGGCTTCTACAGCCGGGTCAATTTTGGCCCACAGTTCACTGGCTATCATCTATAATTGACCCATAAATGCATTCATTGGGCTTTATTGGTCCAGAATTGTCTGCTACCTGGAGAGTAATGCATTTATTTTACAATATCTCATCTGAAAAAGAAGGAATGAAAGCTTAAGCATCAGTGAGTAGACTGAGTAGAGATCTTTATTTGTCCTGCAAGTGGCCTGTTAAATGTCAGTCCATCACAGCATCAAATCAGTCATGGATGTGCATCTTCAGTTAAACTTTAAAAGTCAAATCCAAGCAGTAATCCTATACTGTAGAGATTCACCAAACATTATTTTCTACCACTGAAACAAAAGTTAAATCATATCACAACAATCACCTTTGATATGTAGGAGCTTATACCTCAACAATTAGCACTGTGTTAACTACAGAACCTATATCAAATAAAGTCTGGATGTCATGAACTTTACAATGTTTACAGCAGTGCTACTGTTTGGAAACCATCTGTTGTTCAAGGCCTAAACACAAGGATCGGACACTGGACAATAATAACAGTGAAACACCTGGAAGCAATAAAGAAAAGAAATATAATCTGATCCATGAACGTTTTGTTTTGAATCTGTATACTTTTGGAAAACTATAACATACTCCTCAATCCACAGCTTTTCTTATCATCTGTGTAAAAAGTGTTGGATCCAAAATATTTTGTGAGTTCTCTTGCACGTTTCTAGTGAGACTGAATGACTGGTGTATATTATGAATTTTTAAAAGCATACGTTATGAAAAAACATACATTTTGATGTTTGGAAAGTGATGAATATTCATGTATGCAAGATATGCAAGACTAAGCACAGCACTCAGAAAACTTTTTTCAAACACTATGCAGCAAACCTACCAGTATCACAGAGATGGAATTAAATTATCATCAGAGAAGAGCTGAGCTTGGTGAAAAATAATCAGTATTTCAGCTTGTAATTCAGTGAGGAGGGAGAAAAACACTGACATGGCCAATTCAGAACAAAATACAATCACTGAAGAGAAGATGGAGCCACAGGCATAAAATATCTTAAGTGAATTTTGGCCTTAAGTTCACTCTTTACATTTAGTGATCTCTGTAAAATCCTTTCAGATCAATTTTTAAGTAGACACTAAAAAATTAAACAAGTTTCAGCAGTCCAGTTTTGCCCATTTTAAATTTACCCATTAAGGATTTACAGATGTGGTTGGTTCTCTTAGAGCTCATTGAAACAATATTTAATTCCTCCTTTTAAAATTAAAAGCTATTTCCACAAGTATAATTAGATTACAACAAAGCAAGTGTGAAAATAGATAAATCATTCTTTATTCCACAAAAATATTCTACAACAGATTGGGCAGATTTGTTGGTACCCCTAGAAAAAATATAAATAAATGTACAAACCGGATTCCAAAAAAGTTGGGACGCTATACAAATTGTGAATAAAAACTGAATGCAATGATGTGGAGATGGCAAATGTCAATATTTTATTGGTAATAGAACATAGATGACAGATCAAAAGTTTAATCTGAGTAAATGTAACATTTTAAGTGAAAAATATGTTGTTTCAAAATTTCACAGTGTCAACAAATCCCAAAAAAGTTGGGACAAGTAGCAATAAGTGGCTGGAAAAAGGAAATTGAGCATATAATGAACAGCTGGAAGACCAATTAACACTAATTAGGTCAATTGACAACATGATTGGGTATAAAAAGAGCTTCTCAGAGTGTCAGTGTCTCTCTGAAGCCAAGATGGTAAGAGGATCACCAATTCCACCATTGTTGCTCAGAAATACCAGAATGGTGTTA
>BRDA01043767.1:0-17788 GCA_036984385.1 Crenuchus spilurus
CTGCTTAGCTGTTTCACACCAGGATGAACTACATGTACAAAGGTTTGTGAACAAACGTTCTAATGAATTCATTCAGCTGACACATGCATACAAATAAACAGTGTCAAAACAGTAAGAGTGTCATAAATCTATATTCTGATTAAATCTGCTCTAAACTTAGACTTTCCAAAAACCTATTTTCAGATGTGCTGATATATTGTGAAAAAACTCTAAACATTTCTAGCCAAGACTTTTGAGCTCAGAACTGAATAAACGGAGGTCTGCACACTGGTTTTATTTGTAAAGATGAAGAAATGTGAGGTGACACTCTGTTTTCACCCAGGCACTAACCCTACATTGAATATTCATGAGACAGCTCTATAGGTCAGGATCACCTCATCTGAGAGGCTTTAGTTTGTCAACATTCCACAGATTCCAGGCCGCTGGAACCCACCAATGGAATATCCGTAATTACCATGTCATTATGGATATATGCCTTTCTAGATACCCAAGGATGCTTTACAATTAACACCCTCCATTTACACACACTCAACCACACACACACACACACACCGGCGAGAAGCGGCAGCCAATCACACACAGCGTACTCTCAACCGGAAGCGACCGTCCACCTGGAGGACTGCATCGAGCACTAGGGGGATCACCCAGGACAGAGTGCCAACCATATCATACATACATACATAGACATACACATTCATACACACACCAGGGTCATTTTTAGAGTAGCCAATTCACCTGATCTCCATGTTTTTGGACTGTGGGAGGGAACCGGAGACCCCGGAGGAACCCCACGCAGACACGGGGAGAACATGGAAACACCCCTCAGATGGAGTCAAACCCAAGACCTCAGCGCAGAAAGGCGAACGTGCTAACCACTATGCCACCATGCCGCCCATTATCATATGAATGACAGTGCACATCTATTTGGTGGGAAAATATGAGCAGTTGTCTGAGTCTTTCTCACAGATGTGTCTCTGCTTATTTAAGCTCCTCTCTGAAGAATCTAAACATATATTCCAATTCAAGCTATACATATTTGAAAAATAGGCCTTTTAAGGTTTGTTTCATTTTGTTATATATGTGTTATATAAGTGTTTATACAGAATTTTTGGTTTGTTCCCACAGAGTCCACCAACTCCAAAGGGTTAAATAGCAAACCATAATGGGACATAATGAGACAGCGGGGCTGAGTGATGGCATGACGTAATGGGTGGTTGGAGACAAGACATGAACAAGACACGTGGATGAGGTAAACAGAGAGCACATGGAAAAATGTAAATTGAAAGTGCATGACAAGACAGAAGTGGGGCTAGGGACACGGCACAGCAAACAGCTTGTCTAGACCCTGTAGAGAAGTACTGCCTTTAGAATAGAACCAAACATGAACCAACTGGTGCTAGTGCCACGTGTGGGCTATTGGGTACATCACTGAGCGGTGGAGCATGTTCCACTCAATACTTTTAAGATGAGGTGGAGGTTGTGATCATCTAACTCTTGCACTTTTGGTAATCAAATACTTACAGCAATGCTGCATAAGTCCGTAGAAATCCTTTGCTCTACGGCAAAGAAAACTCTTGTTTAATGTCCTTGATTTCAGAAGGTGTCCAAATACTTTTGTCCAACAGCAATGGTCACCAAGACCTCCTGTACAATCCCCATCTCAAACCTTGATCAAGAATTTGTTAATCAAGCACTTCTGAAGGCAATACTTAGATGAATCAGGCGGTCGATTGAGGATGAAGTTAAAATCTGTAGGGACAAAGATCTTTAGGAGTAGGGATGTGATGGTGATGACTAACCTATGTTTTAACATCCAGAGTGAAATCAATAATCCGAACAAAAAAGCCTACTATCAGAACCTACCTCCATTCTTCTGAGTGACAGCTTCAACCCTAATCAACCCAACTTGATCCATCTAATCAGTGCCTTCAGAAGTTCTTGATTAGCTGAATGAGGTGTTAGATTTGGCTTAGAGGTGAAAGCTGTAGGAAGGTAGATCTCCAGGAGGATTTAACTCTATGGAACTGAGCATCTCACTGGAAACCCATCCAGAGGAAGACTTTTAACATGAATTATGAAATCATGTTTCCAAAATGGTTTAATTGTGCTTTCAGACTGAAAAAAAATTGTTGTTTTAAACATTTAAGCATTACTCAAATTAATATGATCAAGTAATATAAAAAATATATTTTTATATTTTTAATATTATAGATATAAATATATATAAAATAAAAAGTATATTAATATTAAAGTAGATTCTGTAGTAAATATGAACTAAATAATGTCCACAGGTTTGTGTTAAAAATAAATTTCCTTCAAATTAAATTTAATTGAAATTTTAAGTATTAATTATTTTGTATTATTTTAACATGTACAACAAAAAAACAGCTTTTGCCCAATTTCCTGTGACAATATAAGGCTTTAATAAAAGGCTTTTTCAATGAAACAAATTATAAAGTGTCTTCAGAACCAAAAACCTAAATGGCTTGAGCATTCTTTGTGAAATTACAGAGAAAAATACATAACACTCACAAATCCTTTACGCAAATGCAGTTTATCAGCCATTTTTATTGACCATGAGTTTTGTTGCTTAAAAATGAGAAGTAACAAAATGAGAATATAAAATGTATAAATAGCTGTCCACTCTAGTGGACACACGCATTAAAAGGTTTAATGGCTGGTTCGTTAAAGAACCTTTTCTGTCAGTGAGATACGTTACAATTATTCCTAGAATCTTTATTTCAAATCTATGAAAACTTTCATATGTTTCTTCATCTCCACATAGTTTATTTGCTCTTCTTTAAAGAACCAGCTACTTAAAATGTTCTTAAATGAACCAAAACTGATTCTTCTATGACATCACTGAGATGACAGTGTAGTATCATAGTCTGTTAATAAACAAGTCTTCATTTATTAAACCAATACAGGCAAGTGTATCATATTTGCTACATTGTTCATTTTAAAGACTCTACATCATCAGTAGGGTAAGTACGTGATTATAATATTATAATAATTACTATTATACACTGCTTAGCAAAAAAAAACCTGTAATATTTTGTTGGACCGCACTTAGCTTTTTTACAAATCTGGGGTGCGTTTCCCAAAATGTTCTTACTTCGTAACCTCATACTTACGAACATTCTTAAATTTACGAGTGTTTCCCGAAATCCTTCGTAACCCACATCGTACTTAAACTCGTTCGTAAATCTACGAGTGGTCTGACCCTCTCCTAACTGGCCAAGTTGTTCTTAACTTGAAGTTCACGTGCAGTTCTGTCTGAAAAACAAAAGAGGGCGCTGATCATTCTGTGAAATACGCAACACTCAGCACACGCGTGTATTAAACAAGAATTCATGAACATTTAAATTTTCTTTTGAAAGCGTAATTGCGTCACGTAAATTAGAGTCAGCGTCCTTAGTTCAGTACTGCACATACATGTACTTATTAAGTTGAAATTATTGTTTTCACATAATAAAAAAACTAAGATTGCTTAAAGTATAATATATTATTTATTGATATACACATATAAACTACATAAATGCAGTGGAGTTTTCAATGTAACAGTCATAGTAGTAAATTAATATATTGTGTCCCAAACAATGGTTACTCATTGGCCTACTAAGTTTGTCAACTCTTAAACAATCAAATTCACTGATTAATCATGGACACATACAAGCCTATTTACAGGTAGGCTTGGCATGCGATGGACAGCAACTGCAAGTGAAATGTTTTTATTTATTTACATGTATGTAATGTAAATACTTTTTTGATGTTTGGTTTTATAATTATTGTTTACAAAACGATACATTTGTGGCTTAATAATGAAGAAATGTATGTAAATCTGTGGTTCAGTTTTCGACTGGCCAAGCCTATTTGACGCAGACACGAGGGCGGAGTCAACTAAGTGCTACTTAGGGACTCGTTCGTAAGTTTGGAAGATAAGAAGGCTTTTGGGAAACAGTCGGAAAAATTGCGTTCTTAAAGTTACGTCGTTCTTAAAGTTGTTCGTAAATCGCTAAGTTCAATCGCTTTCGGGAAACGCACCCCTGAATTGTACATAAAGTCCCTTTGGTGATGTGCAGCCTGAAATTAATGATTTGTTATTAAAATGTGATTAAAAATTAAAAGCTTCTATATTTTAGTGTTCAGGAGAGAAATATTGGCATACAAATATGTAATAAAAATATTTGAAGTTTTTTTTTTTTTTAAATACATTGTCAATAAGTTTATTCAGTGTAGCTACTTTATTAAAATGGTAAGAAAATTTAGGCAAAGCATTAGATGGAGAAAATTCTGTAGCATTTTAAGACATTGAATCACATAAAACCACTCATTTAAATCATATCTTTCTTTTATTCTGCACAGAGTCCACTAAGTTAAACAGCTTTGCACTTGAGCTTCATTAAATAGATATGAGTTATTGGAGACCATTGTTATTTATGTGGTCTTTTCCATGAAGCACTGTTTTTTACTTTTACTGCTGTCCAGTGCTGAAGTCTCTTGAATTGGCCCTCCAGTCCATTGTGGCAGTGACATCTTGAAGCTGCTAACCCCAGACTCCAGTCACATCTTATTAATGATGAAAAAGATGGAAAAATCAAGTGTGTTCAAATAAAGACAGTGCCAGTGCTGGCAGTCTAGGCAAAGTCAATATCAACCCAAAGAGTCCAAATGTTCTGGGATTGAGGAGTGAAGAGTCTTGGCAGGGCCAATGTTTTTGGCAGAGCTGCCGAGCTCTAGCAAAAGCCAAATGGAGAGTCTGCATTTATTCATTTAGCAGACAGGTTTATATGGAGAGACCTACCAAAGGCACTTTCGGGACAAGTTCCCCTTAGGCCTGCAGAGCTTCATTTAATGAGACGGGGCAAGATATTATCAACCAAATGAAACCTACTTAGCCAAAAGCCGATTGACAGCACTGATGTCTTCACAGACCAGAAGTGCTGTTTTTAGGATTATGGTGAATGATTGGTAGAAATGTGACTTAATTTGATTTGACAGACATTAAGATTTTTACACCAATTCTAACTCAAATTTCAAAGCCAAATAAATGATCGTTTTTGGTACATTTTTTAAATGTAAGTCCGGTGACTGCTATTTATGGAATATTGGTGCCACAATCAAATAGATGTTTCTCTAAAATGGTGAATTTTTGTTTGATAATGACTTTACTCTGAATTATTATCTAAAATGAATTATTCAGTATATACTATTGTTTAGTATCCACTATGAAGTTTTCAGTACCTAATATGAATTATTCAGTATCTACTATGAATTGATTAGTATCTAATATGAATTATTCTGTATCCACTATGATTTTTTTCAGTATTCACTATGAATAGTTGAGTATTTACTGTGAATTGTTCTGTATCCACTATGAATTATTTAGTATCTACTATGAATTGTTCAGTATCCACTATGAATCGTTCAGCATCCACAATGGATTTGTCTCTTGAAAGAAAGAACTGTCCATACTGTTGTCTTCTCTGTGGGTCTTTAGCTGGACAATAAAAAAGAAGGACTGGAAGAATATTGATGCCTTTAATCTTTGGTGTTGGAGACTTTTGAGAGAATCTTGAACAGATAAATGGATCCTGAATCAATTCAAACGTTCACTAGAAGCCCAGACAACCAAACCGAAGCTGTCTTATTTTGGACACATTGTAAGAACCAGTTCACTTGAGAAAACTGTGATGCTGTAGCAGTTTTAGCTAAAAGAGGACTAGCAGCAAGATGGAAGAACAATCAGAGGAATCACAAAGAAACCTGCCGAAGCAAACAGAAGGTGGGATGTTCTAGAGAAACATCATCCATATGCTCACTTAATATCAGTAGTATTACATTGTTGCTTCACCCAGTGGTGGCCTAATGTCAACAGGAACAGTAAATCCAGCCCTAAATATAGTCTGTCTGCCTCTGAGGAAGCCTGTAAAAAGGCAGATCTCTGTTCTAAAACCCTCTCAACACGAGACCAAAACCCTGGCGTTTGAGATGAAGAAGAATTTAAAGCAGTACTTTGTTTATTTATAGTGGTGACGGAGGCTGAGTCAGTATGTGATGTGGGAGTCTGGCCCGCAGCTGTGCTTCTGACCCCAAGTCCCCTTGCAGACCTCTGCAGGACATGCCTGACCTCATATTGATCTCAGGGAGGATCTGAAGAGAACAACTCAAGTCTGTTGTGAGTGGGGCACCAAATAAAATCAACACAATGAAAAATATTTTACATATAATATTAAAGATCCCAGCAGAAGATCATACTCTGGAAGCTCTGGAGAAACTCTGTCCTTATGGACACCAGGAGACAAAAATGAAAATCCTAAACCCTACATAAGAGTTTAAGAGCATAAACACGGTATTTCTCACAGCAGAATTAATGGACTACTACTCAGCACTGTGACGTGTATCTGGTTTTAAATCCAGTGGCATTATTCACGTTCATCAGCAGAGCAAGAAAACAACATCAATTTTAGCCATCATCACATCACAATATGATCTAAGTGATCAAACTCAACTGTCATAGGAATCTTCCATGAATCATTTAGAATCTACTATTAATTCTGGGGCCCCGAGTGGCTCAGCAGGCTGAGACGCCGACACTATGACCAGAGGATCGCGAGTTAGAATCCCGGTCATGCTGTTTGCCATCAACAGTCGGGGCTCAAGAGAGCAAAAATTGGCAGTGCTCTCTCTGGGTGGGTAGATGACGCTCTCTCACTCTATCACTCTCTCACATTGTAATGTCTGCTGGCTCAGGCGTCTACTGATTGGTCCATTCAGAGCTGGGAATCCTGCGCTTTCCTCCGAGCGCTTTGGCTCCCCAGTGACGGTGTATCAGAGGTAGTTAGAAAAGAGGTGGTGGCAGCATCACACGCAGTGGAGGAGGCTTGTGCTTGTCTTCATCCTCCTAGAGTCAGGAACAGTGCAAAGTGATGGCGAGAGCCACTAATGGGTTGGGTTAATTGGCGAATACCACATTGGGAAAAAGAGAAAATTGGCAAAAATTAAAATAAAGAAGAATCTATTAATATTATCTATTAAAACTATTACTTAATTATCCATCATTAATTACTCACTATCCACTGAACTGTTTAGCATCCACTATGAATTGTTCCGTATTTACTATTAATTTTTCAGTATCCACTATGAATTGTCCACTATCCATTATGAATCTCCTGTCAACTATTGAGTATAGACTTTAAATTGTTTAGTATCCACTATTAACTGTTCCATATTTACCATACATTTTTTCAGTATACACTCTGACTTGTTCAGTATCCACTATGAATTATTCATGATCTGAGTTTTTCACTATCTACTATGATTGTTTAGTATCTACTATGAATTATTCTCTTTCCACTGATTCAGAGTAACGTTTACAGGCACAGCGTTGGTCTACTTAAGTATGATCATATAAATGGCACAGCTTTTTTGTAATAGTCTGACTAAGGTTTAGCCTATTTAGAACATGCTAATCAGTATCTACTTTGAACTATTAACTATTCACAATGAGTTGTTCAGTATGAATTCTTCACTATCAACTCAACTGTTCAGTATCCACTATGAATTATTCACTATCCACTTTCAATTGTTCAGTATCTAATATGAATCATTCAGTGTCCTCTACGAAACTAATGTGAAAGTCCTTTAGTTATCGAGGGCTTTGGATTAAGACGTTAAACGATAAATAAATCACACAATAAATAAAAAAATAAGCATAATCAAAATAACCTCACCAGACCCCTCTCTCTCTCTCTCTCTCTCTCTCTCTCTCACACATACACACACACACACAGTGCATAAAAAAGAAACTTCCTCAATATGCCTCACACCCACTGAGTTTAATTTGGGGACATGGGGAGTGATCCGTGGGCGGTAAAGACACTTTACAGAACGAGAAAAAGAACACATTATGGGGGGTGGGGTGGGGGGGGACGGTAAGAGCGAGAGAAAGAGGGCTGAAAGAAAAACTGAGACATGACTCCACTAAAAAGAACTATTATATTACACATGAATACTTCATTCATTGATCAGCCAGTTCATTAAAACCACCTCCTTGTATCTACACCCATTGCTCCACTGACCATATACGCTAGGTGAACTATGTACTGTCAGTAGTAAACCTGTTTCTCTGTATACTCTGTCCTGGTTTTCAATGGGGCAGGACCCCACAGAGCTGGTGGGTCGTTCTCAGTGACATTGACGTGGTGGTGGTGTGTTAGAGTGGATCAGACACAGCAGCGCTACTGATGACCTCCACACTGCTGGAGTGACCAGAGGACCAAGACAAACTGTCCTGATCTGCTGTCTCTGACTTTACATCTACAAGGAAGGTGTATCTGACATTTAATGGACAGAGAGCACAATCTAACATACCACCACCACATCAGTGTCACTGCAGTGCTGAAAATGATCCACTGGCTCTGCGGTGGTCCTGTGGGGGTCCTGACCACTGAAGAATTTGGTGAACAAAGTATCAGAGAAACAAATGGACTTCAATCTGGTCAGTGGAGCCAATGAGTGGTTTTAATGAAGTGGCTGATATATATTGCAGACAATCTGCAAGCTTCAACTCTCCTCTCATGATAAACAGATACAGGATGCTTAACTTTCATCTGAGGGATTGGGCTTAGGGTTCAGCACTGGCAGAAGAAACACAAATGCCTCCCCCTCCTCTCGCACTCCCAGCTTTGTGCTGATTTGAATGAATGAGACACCAGTGCCATCTTCTGTCTTGCTGTTTATCTCATGTTGTCTCTCTCTGCTCGAGCCTTTAACTGTAAACTGGACTAAACTCTTTCTGTCCTAAAGTCAACTATTATAGCGGTACATCTTCATAGAAAATCATGGATGCTCTGGAGACACCATGCACAAGCCTGAAATTACCTTTCTCAAAGCCAAGGTCAACTAGAGGGCTATAAAGGCCCCTGCTTTTGGTTGTGGAACATCCCCCATAGAGATGGGGCTCCATCCATCCTTTGCAATGAGCTGCAGAACTAATCCTACTAATCAATACTTGACTAACCAATGACTGAATACAATCAAATCATCACTGCAATGTTCCAACATCTACTGTGAAGAGGAGAAGCAAACAGGGACAAGCTGTACATGAATACTCTTGGTCATTTTACATCAACTGTTCAAAATTGCTGTGTCCCATTTACATTTTTCCTTTTATTCTGAATTTCTGAGCAGGACACTCCGTGTAGATTCACTAAAGGCACTACATTTCCCATAATGCCTCAGCTTGTCTGGCTAAGGCTTTCAGTCAGAGCCAGTTTCTTTCATGTGGAGTAATCCAAACAAGTAAATATTTACAAGAAAGTCAGACAGCAGGCAAGGGCAATATTCCACAAGGCAGGATTTCCAAGTTAGCCAGATAGCTTAAGCCTCACATTGAGGATTGTCTAATATGAGTGTCCTGCTTTTCTCACTGGGCAGGTTTGAATTTGGGCTTTTGACTTTGGGTAGTCACATTGCAAAATAAAGTATCCCCTCATGGAGTGCCAGAAGAGGACAACATCTACTCGCAGTGAACTGCGCCAGAGTCCACAAGCCCAGACCGTTGATTTCAGGGGGACCATAGATCAGTAATCTGGATGGCTTCTGGGCTGAATACAGCTTTCACGCTTGAACTTGTATTTAGATTTGTAAACAAATTATTGAGACTTGACTCAGTCTCACATCACAGAAACTTGACCCTTGACTCAGCCTTGCACCTCAGAGATACCAAACTTGAATACTCTAAATTCCACCCTCAACTTGGACTTGCACCTCATAGATATGAGACTTGACTCAGACTTGCACCTGGAGAGACTTCAACCTTGACTCATACACCTCAGAGACAAGTCTCAATTCTGACTTGCAAGCCAGAAACTGAAGACTTGATTCAGACTAGCAAACAGGGACTCATGCCACCCCTAGAGATTTAACTCTAAACTCAACTCTGATTTACACCCCAGAGATTTAAGATTTGACTCAGGCTTGCACCCCTGACACTCTGACTTGTACCTCAGAAGCTGAATATTTGAATCCAACAAGTAAACAGACTCACACAGCAGAGATTCAAGACATTACTTGAGTCCCAGAGATACCAAACTGAATTCAGATTCACACCCCAAAAACTTGAGACTGGAGATTTACTTGTAAACTGAGACACAAGACTAGAGAATTGGGACTCAATTCAGACGTGCACTGTAGAGATTTGACCCATAAACAGAGACTCTTGACTCTGACTCTAGAAATAGATGACTTGCACATCAGGGACTTGACATTTAATTTGGACTTGTACACCAGAGATTCCAGACCCAACTCAATTGTTTGGTCTGGACTTTCAGACTTTTCAGGTTGGTCCGAACCAAGTACAATAGCAGCTATGAAATGGGATGTGAACCACGGTCCAGACAAGAGTTCCAAAATTTGTTCCAACCAAAAAAGGTGGTCTTGGTTCGGATCTACTAAACCATGGTACGGTTCGTGTGCAGTATGAAAACACTTTTCTAGAAGGTTTGGACTTTTGGACTAAATGCAGGTAGATGACGCAGGTGTTAACAACATTCAACGACAATAACAGAAGTAAAATAACCAGAACAGCAGCAAAATGAGATGTGGTAGCACATGGAGTGAGGAGGAGACGACATGTTTAATATAATTTTGTTCTGATGAACGTGTGAAAAGTTGGCTTGTAAAATGTCAAAAATGCTAAAACGTGCAGCTGATTTTCTGATAGGATGAGAGAGAAAGGATATGACAGAGCAACCTAAACTAAAGAAACTGCGGCAGCAGAATATAAAAGTATATAAAGGAGTATATTAAGAGTCAGATGTACATCCTTCTACAAACCAATCAGTGTCCAGTATAGGAAGATGCACCCCATGTAAGTGATGATGACAGGATGTGGGCGTGTCAAACTAAAAGTCATTGGTGCGCTTGCAAAAATGCCAAGTGAAAACAAACCTAACCTGACCAAATATTTACAAAGTAACAAACACACGAACCTTTGTTCAGACCATGGTCCAGACTTTCAGGTGTGAAAGCACCCTTAGACTTACATCTAGACTCATATCAACTCAGAGACTTATCTCAAACTCACCCACCACTAAACTCCAGACTCAACTCAGTCGCATCCCCGAGACATGACGCTCGACTTGGTCTTGTCTCAGGCAAATGATGAATATTTTGTATGTGTGATGTACAAACGAAAGTGACCTAAACAGCACTGACCTGTACTGTGACTCGAGAAGGACTTGACTGTACGTGTGAACATGATTCAGTACTTTCAGTGCTAGTGTTGTTTGGGGCTGATTTGTGCATTGGTCTGTGTGTGCATGTGTGCATAAATAAGCCATGGACACAGGATGGACGCAGTGACCCACACCGTTGGTCTCCTGAGGGGGTGTGACGAGGGAAGAGAAGTGTGTGTTTACCCTGCTGACCACACACGACATTTACCACACAGCAACACACACGTCATGTAGCAAATACTCAACAGAGCAGTTAAGAGAAAAAATATAGCAAGACTGAACAGCCATGACTGACCACTTTATTAGAAACCCCTACTGAGCACTAACTGGCCACTTTATTAGGAACACCTACTGTAAACTTCTGCTAACTGGCCACTTTATTAAGAACACCTACCTTATACACTACTTCCACTAACTGACCACTTTATTAGGAACATCTACATTATATTATATAGCCTGTTTAAGCTCTGTCCATGGTTCTATTCATTTATCCATGTCAGCTTTTGTAAAAGAACAAAAACTTAATTCAACCTACACAATAATTTGATCTATGTTTAAAGTCACTGGGTATTAAAATACCACCATGGCATATTGCTGTTTCTGCCATGACAACAATATGACTTTTAAAACAAATGAGAAATAGATATAATTTGCAATAAACAATGCACTCAGTAAGTGCTTAAATTGATGCATATTACAGTTTCTCAACAAAAATCCTTGTTGAAGGGATGAAGGATGAGCTAAAGTCTCTAAATTTACACTTGCAATATGGAGCTTCTGCTACTCACAAGCCAGACACAATACTCAACTCAGGTGTGTAAATGGGTATTTGAGACTCACAGTTGCATCAGAGACTTGATACTTAATACAGATTTCCACCCCAGAGATACTGTACCAGAAACAACCTTGACTCACACCTCAGAGACACCAGATTTATCTCATATTCGCATGCCAGGGATACCATATTCAACACAGACCTCACCACAGAGATACTAGACATGATTCAGGCTTGCACCCCAAAGATACCATATTCAACTCAAACCTCACTCCAGAGATACCAGACTTGACTCAGACTCACATCCCAGAGATATCAAATTCACCTCAGATTTGCACCCCAGAGATACCAGAATCAACCTAGACTCACAACTCAGAGACACCAGACTTCTCAGATTTGCATGCCAGAGATACCATTGTCAACCCAGACCTCACCACAGACACACTAGACGTGATTCAGACTTGCACCCAAAAGATACCAGATTCAACTCAGACCTCACTCCAGAGATACCAGAATTGTATCAAATTCGCACCCCAGAGACATCAGATTCAATCCAGACTTCACTCCAGGGATACCAGACGACTCAGACTGACATCCCAGAGATACCAAATTCACCTCAGATTTGTACCCCAAAGACACCAAATTCACCTCAGATTATCACCCCAGAGATACCAGAATCAACCTAGAGTCACAACTCAGAGACACCAGACTTATTTCAGATTTGCACCCCAGAGATACCAGAATCAACCCAGACTTCACTCCAGAGATACCAGAATTGTCTCAAACTCACACCCCAAAGATACCAAATTCACCTCAGATTTTCACCCCAGAGATACCAGAATCAACCTAGAGTCACAACTCAGAGACACCAGACTTGTCTCAGACTCTCACCCCAGATATACTAGATTCAACACAGACTCACACCCCAAAGGCTCCAGATTCATCTCAGACTCATATCCTGGAGATTTCACCTTCTACAAGTCAGACCTGCAAAGAGAAACTCAAGACTCAGACTTGCACCACAGAGATAGCAGACTTGCTCAAACTTGCACTGGAGAAATACCAGACTCAACTTGATCTCACAGCACAGAGACTCCAGGCTCAACTCAGACTCACAACAGAGACTCAACTCTCAACTCGACTTGTAAACATTGACTCCAGAATCAGACTTGCGCCACAAAGACTTGAGTCTTGTCTCAGACACACACCCAGAGATACCAGAATTGACTAACACCCTAAAGACTCCACCCTCAGCTCAGATTTGAACCCCAGAGATATGAAGATGGGCTAGAGGACAAACTACAGTCTCTATCTGTGAACTAGCAATATGGAGCTTCTGATAATGAGGAGGATATTACATAAAGTAAAGCCAAACCGTAAGTCTCTAGGAAAGATGGAGAGATATGTCAATGACAATAACGACTGTGATGTTTTCACCATGGGGATTTGTTAGAAATCTTCTCCATTTGTTTCTTCTCCATGATATCTCCATCCAAACCCCCAATTTAGATGATCTGTCAGACAGATAATTCAATTAAAACCTTTATTAAATCATCAAAAGTACATTTTATCGCAGCTGCTTCCACAATCAGTACATGCTTAATTGAACAAACGAAAACCATCACATGATGTTCTGGTGAAAGAGAGAGAGAGCGGGTGTGGGGGGAGGAGGCATGGGCTTTCAAATTGACAGCTAAATTAACTCCCTCTTTGTGTTACAGTAAAAATTAACTCAGACACGCCAGTAATTATGTCACGGATAGTTTCCTTGCAGCTAAATAACGAGACAGAGTTCCTTTATTACTCAAAGCCCCTTCAAGCACCACAATGGCCTTTTAACCCCAGCATTATAATTCCTCTATAGAAACCACACTCACGCTGTCCGCTCACGTCCAAAACCACTCCAACAGCAGAAAACAAACTGGAAGGTCAAAACAATCAACAAAATGTCTAACAGGAAGTTATCAGAGCCTGAATTGAGGCTTGTTTGTAAGCTGCCCGATTGATTTCCATGAGTTAACAAAGACTTTACCAGTTTATTTAAAGCCAAACTGGATCTTTGTGATGTTTCCCTGCAGTTCTTGCATTGGATGCTGATATGAATCATTGAACATTTAGATTATAAGGAATTTTGGTTATATTTAATCTTTATATGAAACTCATTAGTAACATCTGAAAACACTGGTACACTATAATCAGGGCTTTTCCAAATTCATGGTTGTAAAACTTTCATCACAGCCTTTTTCCATTTGCCTAGAAATATGATGAAAATGTAAGCAGTTTCTACATTAACCCTTTAAAATCCTGTTCAACCATTTGGTAGAGCACATTTAAGTCACTATATCTTCTTGAAAAAGGTGTTGAACTCAACACAATGTGATTGTGCCATCTCTACCAATCGGTAGAAATATGTCACGCTAATGAAAATTCACTAGAGGTCAGTAATGAACCATTACATGCATGTCTGAATGCAACCAGCAATGTTTGATGGCCATATCACATATCACATTTTACCATGAAGTGCATCTCATTGTAAGTGTAAATTTTTTTAAAGGGAGGTCTTAAGAAATATTAACTGTTTTTATTATTTTATTTATCTAAAATTTGTCAAAATTCAATTCTAGCTTCATGTAATTCTGGAAAATGTATCATATAGTAGGGACCCAATAATAATAATAAACTATATGTTGAAGGATATACAAGAAATCTGAAATATTCTCAACTCACACAATAATTATTTTCCCAGTTTGAGTGAGCTGTGCCTCACTGAAATGTGATGTTACATTGTAACTGAGTTCCTAAGAGAGATCTTCACCTACAGATAATGGCTCTTTACTGGACAAGTGGACAAAAGATTCAACACAAACCACAAACCTACTGATGAAATCCCACTTCAGACACCAAATCCATCCTGTTTGGTGTCAGAAGTGGGATTTCAAGGGTAAATAACCATAGACATTCAGGACCTTCCAGTCTCATCTGAAAGAGAGAGATGTTTATACAGTACAGTGTCCCCATCACTTCCAGCAGACACACAACAGGTCTCCCATCCCTAACATGCTTAGCTTCAGTGGAGTTGCATGTGATGCAGGTGCACCTCATGCCTTATGTATTGACATTGTACAAGGCGCTGTTTAATGGTAGATATATTGTGAGAAATAGACATTTATTAGAGTGAAGAGGATCAGAAAACAAACATTTAAATATATATATATCATTTTATACAGTTTACAGTCTTATAAACAAAGACATAAATAATGTGTCCAGTGGTGAAACAGTGCCATTCTTCACTCAGGAAAAATCAAATCAATAAAACGAGTGAGTGGAGATTGAGATGGCAGCTGTAAGAGTGAAAAGATGCTGAAGAGGTTTATTTTCTACTGTTTTTGCACAGAATGACTACAGTTACTGTATCCCCCTGATAAAAAGGCAATTTGGTGCCATCGTGTTTGTCAAAAAATAAATAAATAAATAAAATAATTCTCCAAACAGCTCCGGTGTGCTTTAGTGCGCAAAAACAAGCTCACGTATTAGAATGCAAATTAGCAACCGAGGGCGAGCTCAGGGGGGATAAACCACAGGACGCCCACTTAGACCTCAATCACACATACAGACCCAGATACTGAGAGCATCTCCATATAACACAATCAGACAGAAAGAGAGAGAGAGACAGAGAGAGACAGACAGAGAGAGAGAGAGAGAGAGAGAGAGAGACAGACAGAGAGAGAGAGAGAGACAGACAGAGAGAGAGAGAGAGAGAGAGAGAGAGAGAGAGAGAGAGACAGACAGAGAGAGAGAGAGAGAATGGGATGAGATTTAAAGAGAAAGAATATATAGAGAAGAGAGAATAGATGGAAGAAGAGAATGGTGAGATAGATAGCTAGAGATAGAAAGAGATATGAGAGAGACAGATAGCATGAAAGAAAGAGAGAAAGAGAGAAGAGGGAGAATACTGATGGAGTGACAGAGAAAAGAGAGACAGGGAGAATAGAGAGAGTAAGTGAGAACATAGAGAGAATGAGAAAAGAGAGAGAGAGATAGGAAGAGCAAGAAAGAAAGAGAAATAATTGAGATAGAAAGAATAAGAGAATAGAGAGAATAGACCAAAGGAGAGAAAGAGAACAGAGAGAATAGTGAGATGGAGATTTTGATAGGAAGAGTGTGAATAAAGAGAAAAAGAGGGAGAATAGAGAGAAACAAAGGGATGACAGAGAGAGATGTGACCTCAGCCAACGTTCTTCAAAAGCTGCTTAACGTTGTTGAGTCCGTGAGTGTGAAAAGTGTTTAATAGTGAACAGTCAGTCGGATTAGTGTCTGGATGACAATGGTGGTCAATACCTGAAGTGAAATACCACAAGGTCAAAGGTCAGGATGCATCAACTCTGTTTGTGCTACACTGGCTGTAATTAATGCTGGGCTCACGCACACACACACACACACACACACACACACACACACACAGACAGACACACACACACACAGACAGACAGACACACACACACTGTGTTTAATAATACAGCGTCTGTGATGCTGATATACAGTCATATCTAACACATTAACAGTGTTGACCCTGACAGTGTTTGGTATCTTCTACACTGTCAGCAGTGACTTGATCATTATATTACACACTGACACACACTGCAGTGTAGGCAGATTCTGCTGCATTGTATGGCTTCCTGATAGATGGATGGATGGATGGATGGATGGATTTCTGGATGGATAGACGATGGATTTCTGGATGGATAGACGATGGATTTCTGGATGGACTTGGGTTGGATGATGGCTTTATGATAGATAGATAGATAGATAGATAGATAGATAGATAGATAGATAGATAGATAGATAGATAGATAGATAGATAGATAGATAGATAGATAGATAGATAGATAGATTGATTGATTGATTGATTGATTTATGAATAGTAGTTAGATGGAGAAATTGATGTCGTTATGGATGGATGGATGGATGGATGGATGATTGAATGCATTGATGGATGGTGGATTTCTGAGTGCACTAATGGATAGATGGATGGATTGGTGTATGGATGGATGGACAGATTCTGAAATGGATAGATATTAGATTGATTGATGGATGGATGAATGGATGTATGGATGCATTGATGGATGGTGGTTTTCTGAGTGGACTGATGGAAAGATGGATGGATAGATTCTGAAATGGATAGATCTTAGATTGATTGATGGATGGATGGATGAATGGATGGATGGATTCATTGATGGATGGTGGATTTCTGAGTGGACTGATGGATAGATGGATGGATTGGTGTATGGATGGATGGATAGGTTCTGAAATGGATAGATCTTAGATTGATGGATGGATGAATGGATGGATGAATGGATGGATGGATTCATTGATGGATGGTGGATTTCTGAGTGGACTGATGGATAGATGGATGTATTGGTGTATGGATGGATGGATAGATATGGATAGATTCTGAAATGGATAGATCTTAGATTGATTGATGGATGGATCGATGGTTAGATGAACGAATTACTGGATAGATGGACAGATTTATGGATGGATATGTAGATGGATGGAGAAATTGATTGACTTTATGGATGGATGAATGGATTAATTAATGGATGGGTGGGCAGATTCATTGATGGATGGATGTAAGGATGCCTTGATGGATGGTGGGTTTCTGGATGGATGGATAGAAGGATGGATTTGTGGATGGATGGATAGATGGATAGATTTATGTATGGAAAGATGAATAGAAATTGCCCATGTGGCTCAGACATGAAACCATGAACAA
>BRDA01043773.1:0-13563 GCA_036984385.1 Crenuchus spilurus
AGCAAAGCAATGGTAGGAAAAGCCATGCGAGCGGATAACTGGTCCCAGTGAGGTGGTGTAAATGGAGAAAAGAAGGGGTCCCAGTACCGAGCCTTTGGGCACTCCGGTGGACAATGAGTGCGAAGAGGACAGCTGTCCTAGCCATGACACTTTAAATGTCTAGGAGGGTGAAGACATGCACATGCCTCCTCTGTTGCATGCGATACAGCCACCATCTCTTTTCGAACTACCACTTGATACACCATCCCTGGGGAACCAATGCACTCAGAGGAAAGCACAGGGTCTCTAGTTTTGAATGGACCAATCAGTAGACGCCCGAGCCAGTGGACAATGCAATGTGAGAGTGATAGAGAGAGTGAGAGCGCCATCTACCCACCCAGAGAAAGCACTGCCAATTTTGCTCTCTGTGGACTCCGGCTGTTGATGGCAAAAAACTTTAAATTTAAACCCTCAGTGTTAATTTAACTCTAATAGTGTTGATGTAACACTGGCAGATTTACTGTGTACTAACCCTGTAAATCTGTTTTGTGACATCAGTTGTAAAAAGCACTTCATAAATAAATTTTACTTCACTTGACTACAGCTGTGCAAGTAAGCATAGTGCAAAGGAGCACTAATGTAGTAGTATAGTTTTTTTTATTTTTTTTTTTATTGAAGCCAGTTTCAGTTCAGGGAAATTTGGAAGATCAGTTCAGTTGTGGATTAGTTTATGGACTACAGTGTAAAGTGTCTACTGTTGTTGAGGAATGCTACAGCTCTGGGGAAGAAGCTGTTTACTTGCTGTGTTGTTCTGGTTTTGATTGTCCTGAGTCTTCTGCCAGAGTGGAGTAACTGGAATAGTTGATGCTCAGGATGTAAGGGGTCAGTTGTGATTATTCCAGTGTGCTTCCTGACCCTGCTGGTGTAGATCTAATGAAGCTTTGGCAGATTGCATCCAATGATCTTCTCTGCTGTCCTGATGATGCGCTGAAGTTTGGCTCGTTCTTGGGAGGCGGAGGAACCAAACCAGATGGTTATGGATGCTGTGAGGATAGACTCTATGATCACGGTGTACTGTAGAACTGAATCATCAGGGTCTGTGGCAAGTAGATTTTTTTTGCTGTCTCAAGAAGAACATTTGTACCTTAAGTAAAGGTTCTGAAAATAGCTTAAAGCCATTAATTGGCATTTCAGAGTCAAAGAAAAAGTGAACTTCATTCAGACTCAACAGGGATTGTATAACTGAATAAAATTGCATTTCTCCAGACTCCAGTGTTCAAAATATATTGGACACAATACAATAGACTATATTAGACAAAACATATTAGACATGAAATAGACATAAGAATATAAAATGGGTTTGGTAATATTGTATAAGAAATTATTTTGGATTCACATAGCCCTGTGATGCAAAATATTCAATGATGGGGACTGCTAAAAGAATGCTAAAACGTTGACACCAAAGCTTAACTGCACTACTGTTCACTATTATACCAGGCTGAGTGAGTTTTGCCTCAATGAAACTTGATGCTACATCATAGCCGGCCCTGTGTGTGGGCCCCCAAGTGTCCATGGGGGCACCATGTAAGTCTCTGCCACCAAAGCACCACCAGCCCTTCAGGACTAAAGTTGGACATGTCTGCCATAGAAGCTGCCGTCGGGCAGCAAGTTTGGCCAGCATATTTCTGAATGTTGCTTTGTCTTATGTAAGAGGCGACTTAGCGAGGTGGCTTAGTGGTTAGCATGAGACTCACACATTTCAGTCTAATGTTAAAACTAATCTAATGGCTGCTAATATGTCTAATATGCTTTTGGTCCTCCACATTCCAACAGCTCTGACCCACTGACTCATAGACTCCAAGACCTCTGAAGGTGATCAGTGTTATCTGACACCAATATATTAGCAACAGATCTTTAAGTTGTAAAATGTTTAGCACTGGGGCAGCACGGTGACTTGGTGATTGGCACATTCGCCTGTCAGTGCTGAGGTCTTGGGTTCAAGTCCCCATCTGGGTGGAGTTTCCATGTTCTCCCTGTGTCTGTGTGGGTTTCCTCTCATAGTCCAGAAACATGGAGGTCAGGTGAAATGAGTACTCTAAATTGTCTCTCTGTGTGTGAATGTACCAAACAATGGATTGGCACCCTGTCCTGGGCTAGGCTAGAATAGTCTGTAAAGCCCAGCGATCATTGAAGGGATAAGGGACTAACCATGACCCTGATCAGAATTAAGCGAATAAGATAATGGATGTATGGATGGATGGTTTTTAGCACTACACATCTTTACTGGTCTTTTTTTTACCTGTAGCTGACATTTAAAACAGACATACAATTTCTCGGAGACTCCTTCCAGAGTGAGTGTGTGTATGCCCAGGTATGGTTTGGCACTCTGTTCTCTGTGATTCCCCTAGTGCTCAATACAGTCCTCCAGGTGGATGGTCACTTCTGGTTGAGAGTACACTATGCGTGATTGGCTGCCGCTTCTCACCAGTGTGTGTGGTTGAGTTCTAAGTGTTTAAATAGACTGTGTTAACTGTAAAGCATCCTTGGGTTTCAGAAAGGTGCTGTATAAGTGTAACGTTCATTCAAGAGGAATAAACTTATTGATACTGGAACTTTGGATAGTAGAAGCTACTGGAAATGTGCTAGACTGTTCATGTGGCAGACTTTATGAAATGGATAATAAAATCAGTCAACAAAATCGACCAATTAAACTGTACAGAAATGGCAATAGAATCAGCCATAGAAATTCATAAGCAATGACCCCTACTAGTGATTACTGCACTTCTCTAACAGATCTTTACTCCTAAACCTCCCACAGGGAGCGAAGGATGGAGAAATGGAACATAGAGAGAGACAGAGTGCTATGTTTTCTTAAAGTGTTTGTTTAGAGGTCATAAAATAGTCCAGCAGGGCCCCAGAAAGTGGAACAGAGGCACATAGGAAATCTGCTAAAGAGATAAATAGATGTAAGTCCAGTGAATGTTATGAGTTATTAACCTCTTAAATAGCCATTCTTTTTTATTCAGAGTGTTCATTTCAATGCCTATTTTGAGCTGCCAATTAAATATTTTGATTCCAGTAAACCATGCATCATATCATTTTGGATGAAAGGATTTTATACATGTGCAAAACACTGAAAAAAAACAAAGAATTTTCAAGAAAAAGTTTGAGTAAGTCCCAAAAAATTAGGACTGAGCACTTTTCTTTGTCCTGTTGAAGGGTGACCTCTCGTGGCACAAATCTGATTTTCCATATGTTCCAAGACCCTACATAATGTCCATTCAGTGCTGTGCAGCCTTATATTTCCACTAAGGTGGAGTCCTAAAAGATGCAGTGCACTGTTAAGAACAGGGCTGGGAAACCGATGGCTGGAGTTCAGCACAGTGTGCGGATTTCCCTGCTATAGACCTACTAAACCTGGCAATTAGCAGCTGAGTTGAAACAGTGTGTTTGAGCAGGAAAAGCACAAAATTACTACGGAATCTCCAGGACCAGAGATGTCCATCACTGATTAAGAGGTTAATAAGTAGCTTTCCAACAACAGAAATATAATATTATAGAAGTAGGTAATTAATTACATAAGAAATCACAATTAAATGCATTTTACATACAGTACTGTATGCAATCTGTACCTCACAATGTCAAAAAATTACAATCACATTTCTCCAAATTTCTCCTACACAAAAGTGATTGAAAGTTCAGAAATTGAACTTTTTCTGAACTTCTTTCAAAGAGCTAAGAGCGAGAAATAAACTATAAGAGTTTCAATGCAAAGCACAGGATGAGCATGAACTTTACTTCTTGGGGTATCACCCCTGTAGAGGAGTCAAATGACGGCACCCCGAAAAACATCTGCCAGGCTGCAGGGTGCCAAGGTGCCCCTCTGGGGCAGGGCAGAGACACAGGGGACAGGGGCATAAAGTTCTGCCCCACCAATGGGGTCCTGGTGGGGTGTAAACGTCGCCTCTGCTGCTGCTCCATCTGTTTTCATTGCGAAATCTACTGGGGGTCTCCTCGCAAAGACATTCAGAGAACAGTGAAGTTTAAACACGGTCTTATGTGAAGGACACTGAGGAATGCATTGGCTGTGCACTTTCAGTATAATCATTCAGGGTTCCATGTCTATGTACAAAACCAGCACACTGCCTGAATATGGTCCATGTGAATGGAAAAAATACAACTGCTCTTCAATATATTTTTCCAAAAAATAAGTGGAGATATGGGAGGTGTGGGTGATTAAATTTTCAACTTGATTTACTAACCAATTGTGCCTCAATTTTTCGTGGCCTTTTAAAACCAGGCTCAATACACAAGCATGAAAAGCCACATCAAACATAGCCACACACAGTCCAGGTTCTTTTCTCTTTTGCCTTTAGCTTCTTAAGAGTACAACCAATTTAAGCCCCACCCCCTCACAAGTGCATAGTTAATACACTGCTTGCTTGATAACCTGCCATCGCAAATCAAATATTATTAACACTGGATGGGGGCAGGACTGAGACTTCTCCCTTGGATGCTTTTGCCACCCACAACTATTTGCTTATTTGAAGAGTGAGACTTTCCATGAGTCAGACGCCATGTTGAGAAGTTCCTATTGATTTTTCAGCTGGGCTCCATGTATCTTCTCAATAATGACTGGATATGTTTTTAGTTTTTTAGAAAAATTAACAGTTGAACACTGATCAATAATTGAACATGGCAGTCACATGCTTAAAATTATATTGTAGCTAATGGCTAACAAACAATCTCAAATATACTTGATTATGTGGAGTCTGACACTGTGAGTCATACTGTTATACATAAACATGGGCAAAAGTATCTCACATAGAGCACACAGTAATAGCAGCCATCTTGAATCATGAATTTGGTCCATTTTATAAATAACAGTGTATAATATATTTGATTAAAAATCAAATCGCTGCTTACCCTGCTGTTGGCTGCATCTTGGGCATATTGTGATGTAGTGAGCTCATTAGGTATTGAGACAGACCCATATTATTGAAAAACCACATAAGGAAGTCTTTATACTGCATACAACAATGGATATGTTACCTATTGGATTAGCACAGTGGACACTTTCACTTTTTCAAATGCCAACTAGCAGTAAGAAATATCCAAAAGATCTCCTTAACATCTCATACACTTTTCATAGGCAACAATGAGAACCAATGGAAAGATAAATAAGACTTTAGCTTAAGTCTTAAGTAACCTCCTGAGTAATCTCATGTGTCTCCTCTTGAGTTTTAGCTTAGATCCCACAAAAAAGTCACAAAGTATTCTCAGACTTACTCACATAATAGAAATCAAGACAGGACTTTCAATATGAATATGATTTCTCAATCACGGCTAAAGTTTTTCTGCTTTGATGCAGTGAATGGCTATTATGATGTTTGTCTGTCTCATTTTGGTCTCATGCTATAGAAGTGTTCCGAGATTTCAAAGTGCAACATTTGAGCAGTAAATCTTTCTGCTGAACAGTCCAAAATATATGATTGTGGTATGACTGTAATATGTCATGAGTTTGCATTTCTTGGAAAGAGGGTTTAAAAACAGCATCCTAAAAAGGAAAGCGAAGGTAGAAAAGAAGGAGGACACTCACATCTAAGTACCCTCACAGACCGGTACAGTTGCACGCAGTGTTACAGTAAGTCTAGCCCACGCTTGTGAGAAACAGTACACAGTCAGAGAGAGGGCTAAATATAGTTTCTGAACACTCATCGGATGGGATGGGACGGGGGGGTGTAATGTGGACCATGCGTGCTTGTGATGTGTCACCATATGCTCTGTAGAGCTTGGGGGTAAAGACAGGCAGGAGAGGATACACACCCACACACTCACACACCCACACACAAAGTTTCAAAATAACTAATACGACAAGCCAGATTCATCAACCTCAAAGATCCTGGTTACACCTTACATTAGAAGAATAGTTCATTCAAAATCCTATTTACACAATTTTCCCCTTACTCTAGATATAGTTGATCAGCCAAGACATGTTTGGAGTCCAAATGTTACTTCTTTAGTGCAGAAGTGGATCATAGGAGGCTAAAGTTGCTAACAAACACTAGAGTTCAGTTGTCACCTAAATAGCTTGGGTGTTTCTGTAAAAATACATCGCCAAACTTCTCTTAACCCACTCAAACCACATTTAGATCTTAATTAAGGTTGCTCAGACTATTCAGTGTGGTTTACGACATAGTATGACTTGCTGTGAGCTTTACAAATGATCAAACATTTATGTAGCTGAATGCTGCATCCACAAACTTAGACCAGAAGTTGTCTAAGAATCCGTTTTAGTCATAATGATCATAAATACAGAGGAATCTGATCAGTCTTCTACCAGCCCTGCTGCTGTCTGAAGTGGTTGCATTTAATGGTTTTATTCAACTATATAGTACTTTATAAAGATTATCTTTATAGTGCACACTTATGCACTCTGTTCTCAAACCTCATAAGACTAGTAGACATAGAGGGGAAAGTTTGACTTTATACCAACTTTCATGTGCCTGGATGTCATATAACTGGAGATAAACCTCAAACACGTCTTCCCACATGACACATTTTTCCCATGTGAGTAAATTCTGCAGATTTTGACAGAGTGGAAAAAAGTGATAATGTTTGAAATGAACTGAAATACAGACCTTGAATGCATTAACAAACCAAAGATATGCAGCAACACATCTTTAGGATTCTGTCTGATCTAACACAGAACACACTGCAGATTTGATCTGAATTATCACCACACGGCAGATTCATACTGGATTAACATCACACTGCAGATTCATACTGGATGAACACCAAACTGCAGATTCAACCTGGATTAACACCACACTGCAGATTCATACGGGATTAAAATCATACTGCAGATTCATACTGAATTAAAACCAAACTGCAGATTCATACTGGATTAACACCACACTGCAGATTCATACAAGATTAAAATCATACGGCAGATTCATACTGAATTAGCATCACACTGCAGATTGCTTCTGGATTAACAACACACTACAGGTTCCTTCTGGATTAAAACCAAACAGATTCATAGTGGACTAAAATCACTCTTTGATTTCATACTGAATTCCACAACTTTATAAAGATTAAAATCATACTGTATATTCATACTGGATTAAAATCACTCAACAATTACTAAAGTAAAAATTAGACACACTATAAAAACTACACAACCTGCAGATTCATAGTGGATTAAAATCATGGGTCTCCTCTGTAATTGTTTTCCAAATACTTTATATATAACACATAAAGGTCATCAAAGTTTCAGGAGCATATGAACAGAGGAATCATATGTATCAAATTAGAGCTGCAATTATGCGAGAATCGGAAGGAGGTAAAGTCATTAACAATCAGTTACTGAACACCAAACCATGTAGAAACCCATAAATGTGCAGATACTCAAAGTTAAAATTAAGTATTCAATTTAATTAAAGAATATTGTTGTAGAATCTGTTAGAAGACACAATTAGCTAAGGTTCAAAGACTTATTTGGGGCTAGCATTGAACCATTGTGGCTTGAGCTATTAATGTACACCTCTAACACACTGTGCTGTGACAAAATATTAGTTGGATTATTTTATATCGGACATCTAGCAAGTCTTTCCTGACAAATATTAAAATGGCTTTGTGGGCACCAAGAAGCAAAGGGGCAGGTGCTTGAGCACTCAATAGTGTTCCCCTCTGCACATGTGACTACATATTATTACTGAACAAATGTGTTCCTGAACATTTACATAAAAGTGAGTTTTCCCATTAATGTAGTCAAGGTACATTACTACTTAACTACAGTCATTTAGCCAAAGTTTTTTGGTTGCTGAAGGTTACTTTAGTTTGGCACTGGATCTATGAGGATATGTGGTTAATGAAGCTAAAGCCACCAGTTAGCATCTTGCAAACTACAATAAATAATCACGCTTACCTTAAACCACTTTACATATGAAGTATGTAAATATAGAGTATGTAAATGTAAATAGACTAAAATACATTTAAGTATGTAAATGTAAATAGAGTACATATGAAGCACATGTAACTAAAATAATGGAAGCCTAAACCCCACCAATTAGTATTAAACTGAGTTAAGTAAACTCAACTAGACGTTTTCATACTGTTATCTATATAAAGACTGACAAACGTTTTAAAAATGGAAGCTTTCAAGACAGCTGCTAGTATTTTTATGTGATATGCTTTTGCTAATTTTAGTAGTTAATATTGTCATAGAGTATCAGAAATCAACCAATCAAGTCTATTAAAATTATTTAACTTATTTATAATTTGAAGCAAGTGAGTGATGATTTAGGAATGCTAACCAGTGGGGTGTAAGCTTTAAGTGATACTCTTCACCTACATTAGCTTTGTAGCTCCAGTGTAAACCTAAAGAAAGTACAGCAGACATCTTTTTAAAGATTTATTTATAAGATTTAAGGAATCTTTTTTGATTGGTTATATCAATATTTCTGAAAAATCCCATTTAATGTTACTTTAGTTTTGCCTTTGAATATTTGCCACCCCCTCACTCATCCCTAAAAGACTTCAACCCCTCCTTTCTCCTTCCATCCTGATTCACCGCTTTTATTGGGCTGCTGCTGTGCTAACGACCACTTCCCCCCTCAGCGCCAGCAAAACAAACCCAGAGAACGTGTGTGTGTTTGAGTGGAGCCCACAGATCTAGTTCACTCCTGGCCAGGGACTTTCCAGGCCAAACCTCATCCAGAAAGAGTCAGCTGTTCTGATGGGAGTGTGTGTGTGTGTGTGTGTGTGTGTGTGTGTGTGTGTGTGTGTGTGTGTGTGTGTGTGTGTGTGTGTGTGTGTGTGTATAGTGGGGGTCATTTGTTAGTGTTTAGAGGGCTTTTGGGGTCAAGTCACTTCACACAGGCGCCAACACATACTGTAAAAAGACCAAAAGAAAAGACTGCAGGGCTGAATGCCATAAAAGACTTGGACTAGTGATGTGATAATTCTGGTATACAATATTGCTTTGTGCTGCTGAGTTTGAGCTTTTAAACACTATGATAGCTCACTGTCCACTCTGTTAGACACACCTGACTTTTAAAGATTTTAAAAGTCTTTTGCAGCACCGTTTGTGATGGTCATCCTTTGTTTCTTCATCAATGGTCTCAGAATGGTGTTGGCTGAATTTATAAGACTGGTGGACTAATCCCAGTCCAGCAATGATAGGTGTTTACTTACTTCACCAGCACAACACACACTAACACACAATCTGCCATTGAGTGACTCCTGCCCTCACTAAGTGTTTTTTTAGGGAACCCAATGCAGTTTTTCTATGGCATTGCTTCAAATGCTTTGGTGTTGTTTATAAAGTGTACATGTGGGAATGGGGGATGCAGTGGGACAAGGACTGTGCTGGACTGTTGGTGACCTGATGGTGATCTGCATCTGCTGAAAATGATGGTGGAGGAGGAGCTATAATGCTTTCCTCATGGAGTTCTCGGATACCACATCACTCGCACACCTGACTTTACCATCCTGCCTCTCTCTCTCAGTCTGGACTGACCACATCAGTGCAGTGTGAAAATGGAGACAGATCTGAGTCAGCAGTGCATATTCCCCTATACAGTAAAACACACACTCATACACCCTAGTGTGTAATACTGTATTTGTGGGACATTAAACACACAACATAATGCTTACTGTAATCTCAGTAACATTATTTGAGTAAAGTTCAAAATCATTTTATATGAGATTTTCCTTAATGAGGGACCAACACTAGGATTCCTTGTATTCCTATCATAATGAGGACAAAGTGAATAAAACACATGCACACAAATAGAGCACAGGACATGGGGTGTCGGGTAAGTAAAGGGATAGTGTGTTCCCAAAACTATGGGCTATCATCACTATCTATTCCATACAATGTTGGAGGATTTCTGCCTCAACGATCCATTCACCACTTAAAGGGGAGCATATTCAAATGAAGTGGGAGAAGAGATGGAGATGGTTTTCATATGATGGAAATAATTAGCAAATCTCATAGACCCATATTTTATTCACAGTAGAACATAGAACACAGATTGGATGTTGAAAGTGAGGCATTTTACCAGTTTATATAAAAAAATACAGATTTAACTTGGATTGCCTGGCAAACTGTCTTCACAGACAGTGGTTTCTGGAAGTGTTCCTAAGCCCATGCAGTGATTTCCAGTGCAGAATCATGCCTGTCTTTAATGCAGTGCTCCTTAAGGGACCAAAGATCATGAACATCCAATATTGACTCTTTGTCTTGTCCCTTATGCACAGGGATTTCTCCAGATTCTCTTAATCGTTTGATGATATTATGTACTGTAGATGGTGGGATATTCAAAGTCTTCACAAATTTATGTTGAGGAACATTTTTCTGAAATTGTTTCACAATTTTTAGATGCAGTTTTGCACAACTTGTTGAACTTCTGCCCATCTTTGCTTCTGAGAGAGCCGCCCTCTTTAAAATACTCTTTTTATACCTAGCCATGTTATTTAGTTGCGAATTGCACCTCCAGTTATTTATTTTTATGAGTACCACTTACGTTCCAATCTTTTGTTTCCCCGTCCCAACTTTTTTAAAAATGTGTTGCTGCCATCATGTTCTAAATGAGTTAATATTTTGTCATGAAATAGCACTTTCAACCATCTAATATGTTCTATTGTGCAAAAATATTGGTCTATTAGATTTGCAAATTTTTGCATTCTGTTTTTATTTACATTTATTTATATTTTATATGGCATCTGAACATTTTTGGTTGAATCTGTAAAAGGACGAGATACAGTGGTCTTGCTATCAGTTAATACATATTAATTTATTAATGATTTCATAAATAAAAATAAGTTAAAACCAAATAAATGTGGGATATCTACTAATCTACTTTAAGAAATTAGTGAATACTTTAAGCTACATAAAGATATCATTTATATCAGCAGTGCATGATTACTAAATGGTTAAGGTTGAAACTAATGTTCCCTACTGCCTTAATTACGTTCAGAGATGTTGCTTTATTGTTATTACTGGAACTTAACCACCTAAGACCGGAACATGGCATGGCATGCATTATTTATTTCTCTTTGCTATTTGGGCTGATTGGCACCTGATCAGTGTAAAAACAAAGAATTATCTTTTTACATGATGATTTCTGAGGTGGCAGTATAATGGCCTCATAAGAGGACACCAGGCAAAATTTAGTTTTGTGGTCTGAACCACCCAAAATGTGATGTCCACATATGTGGACATGCCAGGTCCTAGGAGGTTAAAGATGGTGTTGTACCTTTAAGGGTAAGTTTGCGTTGTTTGTTCCTGTAAGTGTACATAAATAATACTGTCTAGTATATGAGGAAGAAAAACTGGTCAAAAATTTGATGAGCTCATGAGCCTCTAGGTTGGAGCCTGCATGGATAAACTGGGGTAGGAACTTAACATTGACTTTAACCTCATCAACCAAACTATCAACTTTGCCCCCCTTGCTGGAGGTCATCATCTTCATCAAGAGAAGCATAACGTCTACACAACCACTAACTATGTTCATCTATAGTGGTTTAGACCTCACAAGAGACAAATACGCACCCACACAAATATAAACACACTATGGCCTGCTACAACCCCATGTCCTCCGACTGCCCCTTCACCTGAAGTCCACACAAGCCCGTATACCACAGTGCATACACATGCAGGTGTGTTAACTTTGCTGACGCTAGCCGCCTTACAGTTTTAGGCCACTATGATGTCATGGTCATCCGATAGCCCTGCGATCGTCCAGTCCAGAACAGTTCTGCTCCTTCCTGCCTAGAGGCTCCAGCTTTGAAGTGCCCAGGCTGTGGATGAAGTCATGTGAGTGAGTCAGCAGGGCAGAAATAATAAAAACACATGCTGAGTTGACTGTGTAGGGGTTCAGATTGAGTGCCAGTCAGAGGTGGGTAGGAACTAGCTCAATTTAGTCACCTCAATCAGAGCTCATATCATGGAAGAAATGAACTTGCATTGCTTTCTTTCCAATAAGAGTTTGATGTAATTTGTAAACATTTGTAAAAGTTTCAAAATGTACCACTCACCCCAAAATTCATTCAGTCCATATATGGAAGTTAATCTAGGACTCTAGTAAATGTAACAAAAACAAACATATTTAATTTCATTTCTGCCTGTTCAGTCTGCAGTAGTTTAGCTCCAACTCACACTGAGGTTATATGGAGTGTTTCAGCCCAGACTAATTTTTGAATGAGCAGTTTTAGTGGTGAATATTATCTGCTTATTAGCAATTGATTTTATTTATTTTTTTACTGTTGATTACAGAAAAAAATATGTATGTGTGCGTGTGTGCACCCAGTGATGGATTGGCGCCCTGTCCTGGGCTTAGTTGAATAGTGTAATGCCCTGCCCTGCACCCAGTGAGGGGGTGTAGGGGACTAAAGCGGATTAAGCGGATGTGATAATAGATGAATGGATGGATGGATGGATTCAGAAAAAGCTTCAATCTGATTAACAGAACTGAAACACTACATGCAGTACATGTGGCGTTTAAAAGAAAGAGGCAATACAATTTTAAATAGCTGGTTAGTGTTTAGCTTGTAAAGCATACCTCATGCAACAGGTGTGAGACTCACACATTTCAGTCTAATGTTAAAACTAATCTTATGGCTGCTAATATGTCTAATATGCTTTTGGTCCTCCACGTCCCAACAGCTCTGACACACTGACTCATAGACTCCAAGACCTCTGAAGGTGATCAGTGTTATCTGACACCAATATATTAGCAACAGATCTTTAAGTTGTAAAATGTTTAGCACTGGGGCAGCACGGTGACTTGGTGGTTGGCACGTTCGCCTGTCAGTGCTGAGGTCTTGGGTTCAACTCCCCGTCTGGGTGGAGTTTCCAAGTTCTCCCCTTGTTTGCGTGGGTTTCCTCCCACAGTCCAGAAACATGGAGGGCAGGTGAATTGGGTACTCTAAATTGTCTGTATGTGTGTACCCAGCAATGCATTGGCACCCTGTCCCGTGCTTGGCTCAGAAAGTCTGTAAAGCCTTGCTCTGCACCAATTGAGAGGGTAGGGGACTAACCATGACTCTGATCAGGATTAATCAGAAAATATAATTGATATATGCAGGGGGCGTAGCAGCAAATTCGGGGCCCTGTACACTCTCAATGACAGTGGGCCCCTATAAATGCCAGTAAACGAGGCACATGAGCAAAAAATGGGGGGTATTTATTTAAATAAAAAAGCATAAATAAGGTTTTAAGCTACAAACAGATCAGATTATGTTGATGTAGCTATTTACATGATATATGCGGCAGAAATATTGCTGGGTGGATCATTTATTAAGTCTCAGCACAGAGTTTCACTTTTAGCTCTGCTGTGTTAGTAGACAGGCTTTAGCACACGCACTGAACCAAAAGACTAACTTACTTTAAACTTAAGGTAAACAACTCGCATTTAGGCAGCAATTCTACCAGTCAGCAGGCAGCTAGCACTCTCTCTCTCTCTCTCTTTCTGTCTCTCTCAACTTGTTAAAGTTGATAACTAACGTTAGCGGCTCATAATTGTCTTTATACTTACAGCCACAAGCAGCCTGGTTGGCAACTAACTAAACTAACGA
>BRDA01043777.1:3427-31935 GCA_036984385.1 Crenuchus spilurus
ATGGGGGGGGGGGGATGTCTCTGGTTAAACTTGAACCCGAGTCAGTTTCCTGGTCTTAATCTCCTGGGTTCACAAACCTTTCCGTCATTCCTACGTATTAAAAGTATTTTTCTAAATACCTAAGAGGCTATGTGTGATCTTTTAATGCTTAGCTAACGATGATATTACAACAACAGCTAGAGATGATGTTAAAACATTGTCTTCAGCCATTGAGGTTCATGACTTTATCTAATCAATGCTAGAGGTAACAACTTATTCATCAGACCTCCTGCATCCTTACTGCCTTTCCAAACACTTGGGTCCTCTAATTCTGGTCCTTTGACTGAGCCCAAGTTCAAATTGGTCTCTGTAGGGGGGGGGGGGTAGTAGATCCTTTAGTGTCATGGCCCCCAAACTACGGAATACCTAACCTCAATCCCTCCATGTCTGTCCCACTATATATTCCTATCCAATCTATTTTCTCTTCACTTTTGTTCTTCCGCTCAGTGATCGCCCATATTAATAATAATAATAATAATAAAATAATAATAATAATAATAATAACAACCATTATTATTATTATTATTATTAGTATCCAGCTCTCCACAAACCCAAGGCCAGCAATTCTCCAGTGTGATCATCAGTACAGTGTTGGTAAATACTGTTTCCAGTACATGATAATATAGCTTATGTAATGTTCTGATGTGCATACAAGTGTCCCACTGGCATGATCTCTGTGTGCACAGCCTCTGTGATAATGAAATTTTAGTGAATTAACCATAACTCACTATGCTGAAGAGTCCTGATCCAATCCTTGAATCCTTTTCCACCATTAAATGTAAAGCTATTACAAATTTTTCCATCATTTATATTTTGTCACACTTGGTCCATTGTACTTACTCACTACACTTGCTGGCATGACACTTCTTAAGTGTGAAAGTTCTTCTGCTTCTGTTGGCTCCTTTTGCCACAATGCCCACTTTACAAATTACATTTATTTGGTCAGCACTGCTTTTTTATATCCAAACCAAGACTCTATGATTGATGTTGCATTTTCTGACTATACTCTTTCTCCTTCTTGGCAGCATAACTATCCTTGCCTTCCACTGCTAATCCACTGCTATTGCGGTCTGAGCTATTGTATATTATTTGTGAGGCTTCTTAAAAGAACCTGCATAATATAGTGTTGCATCAACTTTGAGAACTTCAGCAGTTTCTCAAGTGTACAGTAATTTTATTCTGGTGATTTGTACTCTGCAGATTTTAATGACATGCTCTAAGTGTACTTACAAGACTCTTATATATGAAAGTTAAACAACACTGTAATGATTTCATTATTGATAACAGTTTAATTATCATACCTTCTGCTTGGATGTTTTGAGATGAATCATTAGATGTAAAAATACATTATTGCACATTATTATCACCTGCATAATGTTTGTGCAACATATTTATTTTGATTTTGTTTTGCTTGTTATTGTGCTTTGTGCTGCTGTAATACATGACTTTCCCTCTGGGATTAAATAAAGTGATCTATCTTTTTATCTCATATGCAAAATGACAGCATGTATGCATGTTACACATGGCATATACACAGTGAAACCTTCATGAAACTGATTGCATGTTGTGAGGTGTTTGCAGCATTATTTTTGAACAAGTTCACGGTTAATTGTTTTATGTAACAGAAGTAGCATCATGTAAAACAAGCCTAACATTAGTCTTTGAGAGACAGGATGAAATCAAATGTATCTATTTATCTATGTTTTTATCTTAAATAATTGCCACGAGCGTATTTGCCACTCAGAGCTTGTTTTATTGGTCTGTGTCATTGGTGTGGGTCTCCACCTTAAATTTGTAAACTCCACCATAAATGCCAGTATGCAGTGAGATGGATGTGCAACACCTCGCTTAACCATTTAACCTTCTGCCCAACCATTTGGCAGAGCACATTTAAGTCACTATGTCTTGTTGAAGAAGGTGTTGAACTTAACACAATGCAATTGTGCCATCTCTACCAATCGGTAGAGGTATGATAGGCTAAAAACATCCACTAGCGGTCCCTAGTAATGCAACATTTTCTTGTCTGAGTGCAAACCAACACCTTTATAGCCAAACCACAAGAAATAAACTGGATCAAATGCTAAAAAAACATTAGTGCTGTTGCACCACCACACAGATGAGTGTGGTGTTTAAAAAGTGTAGTTTATGTTATGATTTTACCATAAAGCATCATCTCACTGTATGTTTAAAGTGTACATTTAAAAAATTGACTGATTTTATTACTGGATACCATCTACACAAGTCATATTTGGATGTAGGCTGGAAGTCTGACCAAAGCCTAACAAGAATACTTGTATTGGTGTTAAGAAAGTGGTATTAGAATCAGTGAAAATATTTTCTTTGACAAGCAAACTTGCATCATCCACTGAGGAGAAATATGTGTAGAAGATGACAAATCCTCAGCATCATCCAGTGCTGTGTTTGGTTAGCTGGTTACCAAATTTAATAAGATAACCTCTGTTACTCATCCAACTCGAGGACTGATTTCCCTGGGCTATTTTTGAGCAATATGATGTTTTCAAATGGGGAGCTAAGTGTTTAGTATCTTACCACCAGTGCTATCACTTAAAAGACTAAGCCTCCAGCTCTACGTTCAGTCTGGACAAGCTATGAATATTTGGAAGGCCCCTTTTTTACTTCCCTGCTGTTAATGAGGTATTAGTTCATTAGTGATATACTGACTAAGCAGCTGGCCAATTCATCTTTCCAATTATTGTCATTTTTAGATACAGTAATTACTATCGACCAATTATTTTTAAACACAAGGCCCATAAACAAAAATGGTACAGACACATGTGCAGCCAAAGCTCCCATTCAATGTCACCATTCTACAGGAATATGAAGGCATGACTGGTAATGCTTTTGTCTCAAGTCAACAATTATTTAATTTTTCAGATCCTCAGATGATATTTGCATTATATAATATTAGCCCTGCACTCTAAATATCAACATCATCCATTGGAAAACCCATATTGGTTGATCACTAGTGTTCTTTAACACTTATAATCAAAATTATTCTGCATGCACAAGCCTAATGTGTACTCGTTACCGCTCAGCCTTGCTTAGTTACAGTCTAAAACAGTCTCCGCTGGCTCAGCCATGGCGCCATGTTGAGTGCCAGGTCCATCCTGCCCATGGCAGTAAATCACAAACACACACACGCACATACACTCACATACTGCTTCTGCTGCTGTGCGATTTTGTTTGCTCTCAAGTGGAACCAGGACATTAAGGTAATTAACAGCACCGTGAAAGTGTGACTCTGAGCATTCTGGCACATCCCGTCATGACGATGTGTCATAGATTTGTCGCCAAAAACGCCAAGCAACATTTGATTTCAGGACTTCACTCAGCCTTACATAAAACCTGTACAAATCAATATACGCCATCCAGCCTAAACCCTTGCTGTGTGCTCGGCTTGTGCATTCAAATGCCAGTGTAATCTACTGAACCACATGGAGCATTCTCAGATAAACTTAGGGGAAAGGGTATGGTTTTCATTGAACACAAGACTCTCTGGATTCCCTGCCACTCCGATAACAGAGCATATTCAATCTCAGGATTAGCACCGAGTGCTGAATTGAAAACAATGTCTCTTTCAAAACTGCTTCGAATCCGCAAAGGCGTGCATGCATCAAATTTTGCTTAAAATGCTGGTTGGTAGTAAAAAAGTCATCTATTGTTCCTTTTCTTATGCAAAGCACAACAGGACATTTGGTGCATAAACAGATCCTATCTTCATTGTGAGGATGAACATGGTATAGGTATGTACACGCTTCCTCGCCTCACTTTTTTGCAGTCAGCAGGGCTACCTGAAGAATGTGGGATTTCGGAGCGCTCTGCGAGGAGTCGCAGGTGTTCCAGAGGCAGCCCAGTTCTCCCTACCAGCGCCTTTTAGCCAGAAAAATACTCTCTCTTTGAAGAGACTGATGAAAAGCAGATGAGAGATTTAACCTCTAGCCGCACACTCCTGATCCTTTTGATGTCTATCAAGCCATGTTTATTCACCTGGCATTCAAGCTGGCTATGAAAATCTCATTTTAAGGGAACGCAGGGTGAGCCCGCCAAGCATCGGCAGGAACATATAAAAGTGGATACAAGATGTACCAAAGAAATGGCTTCCTGCGTTAGCTTATTCCAGGACAAATTAGCTCCAGTCAGGCAGGCAGCACAGGCACAGAGACATCATGCTAGATGACAGGGAATGTATTCTCACTTTATTGTTTGCTATACTAACAGCAACCTGGCCCTGGACAAGCACCCCAAGTACAGAGGCTATAATTCCAACCTAGTCTAATGCATCTGAATCAACTAATAAAGATAATCAAGAACATCTATATTAGCTAGATGGATATTCTAATTCAGTCTAGCCTTTACTGTAGGCATAAATAGACTTATATGTGACATTTAACATGCTGCTTCATAGATATCGACATATACATGCACACACATTAAGCATGCATGATATATTGGTGGCTGATATGTTACTTGACGACAAATTGAGAACTAAATTATTGTTATTGGTCCCAGATTGAAATTATAATTGGCAATTCTATTAATAATGATTGTTTTGTGTCCTACATGTAGCTTGTACAGTGGGATATTTCCTTCTTCTATACCAGGGGTTGGCAAATTTTTAAACTCTAAAAAGACAAATTATAATAATTACTATATACTATTAATAATATACTAACTATTAAACATTATTATTAATAATAAAATAATAAAATTAATATTAATCATAAATAAAACATGTATACATTATTACATATTATTAAATATTAAATCAGTCCAGCTCATTATCACCAATGTTACACTTATGTTTGGACTGTATGGTCAATAGACCTCATTTACACAGAATTATACCTCATTTCTGAGTAAAAATAAGCAGAAATCCTGAATTATTTTGATAATAGTGAAACTTACAAGCATGTAAATGGATGGCTTATCACAGAATGGTAGACGCACACAGACACAGATGCAAATGTTAATGTTAATGAATTTTAAAATGAAACATCTAATATTAAAATTTGTCTAGCTGACGTGACATGGGCAGAACAAACGCTCAACATGTTAACAACTTACACGTGAAAATGGACTGCTGGCCAAATTGCAAAACACTGGTATACAAGTCCAAATGCTGTTTGATGGAGTGACTTGTGAGTTTGTGAGCGGCTAAAGGGAAACATGATTCAGACTGAGCGGCTTGGATTTCCGCTTGGTAGTAGTGCTTGCCCGTCTCCATTTAATAAAGTGTAGCATTGTTTTTGGATGAAAACTGTAGGGGACCAAAACTGCCTTTTGAAAAGTCCCCCCACCAAATTACGTCCATGCACACGGAGCCGCGACATAAGGAAGAAAGGGTTGCTGACCACTGTTCTGTATCATAAAGTGCTGTATTGGCAGCTAATGGCAATACTGTCAATTTTACATTATTTACATTATATTCTTATGTGTTTAAATGGTTGGCTTGATGTAGGTATTGGTCACAGTTAATAACTCGTTCTCGTATCAGGCCTGAAAATTCAGACCATATGTTCATTTGAGAAAAACAAATGAATGAGATATTTCATTTGTGACATAGTAAAAGAGTGATGAAAGGAAGAAAAAAACAAAATCAGCAAACAGACAAAGGAAGTAAATAGTGATCCAGTCTTGACCAGAAGCCGCTCATATATGTACATGAAGTCAGTCTTGATCCGTAGCTTTTACTTTTTCCCTTCAGTAACAGAAAGCAAGGCAACATCTGCCAAGTCAATAGATTATTAAGAGCATGCAATACAAAGAAAATACAGTCAATGCGAAATGGGGTAAACAAATGTAGATCATTTACTTGCACAGTGAGCACCTAGGTGCCACGGAGACTATTCTAATATATCTCTAATAAAAATCCAAGAGTGATGGCTCTGACAGCTCATAAAGCAAGTCCTCTCATTTGCAGCCAGATCTGCAAGTCTTCTCTAGTCAGCTCTGAGTATTAATTGGAAAAGACGGGAGACTGTGGTGGAAAAGGACAGTGTCAGTGAATAAACTCTCACAACCACAACAAAAACAACATCAACAACTGGCATCTAATGCAAATCACATCACAAGCTGGGTTCAGAGATCCAAAAATCCAAACAGCAGCTCTCCTGGTGCTACACAGTAACGCCACACATCAGAATCACTCTATACTCTTTAACAACAAAGCTTCCTGGCAGCACAGTCTAACAGAGGTTGACTGATTACCGGCCCTGATCAATAATCAGAGCTGATGCTTTTTTGATGAACAGAATCAGCACTTAAACGCTGTTTCCATTTTTTGTGCATAGCTACCTATGTGCATATCTCATACAAACACAATAACAAACACATTTCTTCAGTGTGGCCCGATGTCCTGCCCACAGCGCTCTTAGATTTAAAGAAATGTGGACCACATGAGTAAATCCAATCAAACCTGCTCAGAGCACTATTTTCATTATGTTCTAATATTAAAATATGTAAATATACTGTAAACTGTGGGTGAGACTTACATCCTGTAAATGTTCACACTACTGGTCCCAAATATCGGCTATCAGTGTCCTAGATTAGGGGAGACTGGAATGAGGACAATTCATCAGAGGAGACTGGGGAGGGTTAATTAAGGGAGACTGGGGACAGTTGACTACAGACTAGACCAAACAAATGTTTATATATTAAACTTTTTATGCACAGCACCTTTTTTGAGGATATCACATATTACTCACAGTATCTGAATAAAAGAAGTCAATTGTATCAACTGACCCAACAACAGATCAGGCATTGGTGCAACATCTTAAAAATACATAACAATTCACATAAGCATTGTTTTACAATAACATCATATTATTTTGTGTTAATATATGATAGAATTAACATTATATGATCATAATTTTTTTTTTTATCATATTACATTACATTACATTACATTACATTACATTACATTTAGGGGACGCTTTTATCCAAAGCAACTTACAATAGTATAAAAAGTACAAATGCAGAAAAATACTAAAGTTAAATAACTAACATTCCGATATAGAATGTTGAATGCATATCAGTACTCATGGGGAGTAGTTGGGTTCACTAGAGCAGGTGCACTTTGAAGAGCTCGGATTTTAGGAGTTTCTTGAAACCAGAACATTACAGTTATTGATACAGTTATCATATAGAGTTGTGTTTATTCATGCAGAGTCAGTGTGCTGTTCAATCTCTCAGAATGGTTTGCAATACAACATTTTATTAAACATGAAACAGTTATTTTAAGAATTATTTTACTTATTAGCCTCTTATTGCCTTTAAAATATATGTGCCTGTTCTGTTCATCATGAGGAATGGGGTACTCTAAATTGTCCTGCTGTGTGTGTGTGTGCAGCGATGAATTGGAGCCCTGTCCTAAGCTTAGATAAGCTAGTGTAATGCCCTGCCCTGCCCTGCGCCAGGTGAGGGGTAGAGGACTCACCACGACCCTGACCAGGATTAAGTGGAAGATATTGGATGGATGGATGGATGGATGAATGGATGCATGGATGGATGTTCATCATAAGCAATAAAAATGTTGGTGTGTTCTGCTCTGACGCTTGTGTCAATCATCCTCATCTTATCTGCCAGGACATAACATCAGTGACCCTCACACATGTTAATTATGTGACTTAATCAACAAATCAGTGATGCAAGTAACATAAGTACTAAGTAAGAGTAAGACAAAAACACATCTATTAATAAATTCCTTATGTTTTTTGAGTAAATGCATCAGCAGAAAGGTCTTCTGTGTTCTCAGTGATGGAGAGTCTAACTGAGCATGTGCAGTAGAAGTGTCACAGTATCACGTTTTCTAATTTGAGAAATAAGGCTTATTGAAACTTCCCTCAGTCTCTCCTACTAAAAATCTGTATCAGCATCAACCCTGAAGAAAACAAGGCTCAACCCCTTCTGTCTAATCAAGACTTTTACTTGTTAGGCTCCAAATCACTCTTCAATTTTGTCGATGCTGCAAATGCTCCCTATAACAAACATCATTACAGGTTCAATAAGCAAAAAAGACCCAGACTCTGAGGGTGAAAACTGCGTCTCGACTGGATCTCAAAACTAATTACACATTTAGAGCAAAACAAAAGCCTAATACACACATTCACCACACGCCAGTACTTGACCAAATGACTCATTTGACATTAATTAATTTAAATCTCATCTGACGTCTAGAAACGATGCAAAAATCAATTTCCAGTGTGACTGAATAGGGACTTGCATTTAGAATTCGCTCTGAATTAAAAGGCCACTATAGATACAGAACAAAGCCATTATTTCAAGTTGAAGCTTTTAATGTCTCTAGCTTCACAGAGAGATCAGTAAATCAGAGTAGTATGGAAACACTGATGCACTGACTATATTAATGTCATTGAATGAGAGGAGGAGTCTGAGAATGTGATAAAAAAAATGTAATTAAAATTTGTAAAAGGCAGAAGAGGGACAAAAAGATGACTGAACCTGTTTTTTGAGATACAGCTAAACAAAAGGACCAATCAGGTAATACTAGGCCAGTTTTCAGAACAATGACAACAAAGGCAGCTTTTAAATACAAAGGCACTCTCACTAAAGCATACAATATCTTCTCTTCTGTGCTGTGTATCACTGTGCTACTAATCTCTCAGAGCTATTATAGTCTATCTGATGCATTTGAACTGGAGATATAAAGATTCATGCTGCACAATTCACACGGTTCATATGTACACTTCTGCTATATCTTACAGTCTTCCAGAACCACTCCAAAGACAAACAGCTGTTATTATCAGCGCACAGTGTTTACACAATTCATGAAAGGTGCCACATAGACAGCACTGTGTCATCTTCATAGTGTATATGTTGGGATGTCAGATCTTGAAAGAATGAGGACACCTCTTTTTTTTCATTGCATGGCATGTTATGGGATGTTTCTCATATCTCTATGAGAAGAGTGAGATGTTTTACAGAGACAAGACCTGCACGGAAAAGTCATAGGACGTTCCTGTCAGTATTAATGTAGTTTAGTAATGGAGAGGGGACATCCTATAATGTATACCTCTCCAGTAGAACCTGTGCTAAGCTAACAGACAAGAAGTGTTGTCGTTATGATCGCCGTCTACTGTGCTGAGGTGATACTGCACAGTAAATATGCCAGTGTTAAATCAACACTATTAGAGTTAAATGAACACTGAGGGTGTCAAAATCTAACACTCTCAGTGTTAATTTAACTCTAATAGTGTTGATTTAACACTGGCAGATTTACTGTGTGACAGTGGAATCAGACATAGTGTTTGTATTTGTGGAGGCACCATCAGGGCTGGTCTACAGATTTTGTTTGCTCAAAGCAGTGCAGACTGAAACACTCCTTATAACATCAACACTATGAATGGGCGTGGTTACCTCCTGTAGACTGACAAGTGAGACTTGTTTATTTATATATTTACAGTATACAACAAAAGTGAGTACACCCTTCACATTTCTGCACATAGTTGATTATATCTTTTCATGGAACAACACTATAGAAATAATAATTGAATATGATGTATAGTAGTCAGTCTACAGCTTGTATAGCAGTATAGACTTACAGTCTTCCAAACATAACTCAACACACAGCCATGTACAAATGTACAATCAGCAACACAAGTGAGTACACCTCACAGTGAACATGTACAAATTGTGCCCAAGTTATATCCAAGTTTCATTTCTACAGTGTTGTCCCATTAAAAGGAACACACAAGGAATCATGTAGTAAAATTAAAAATGTTAAACAAACCCAAAAATGTTTTAGATTTTAGATTCTTCAACACAACTGATGTCTCAAACATATTAAAAGGCAAGAAATGCAAGTCATGAACTCTTGACAAGACACAGCTGTTAACTGAAAGTCATTCCAGGTGACTACCTCATAAAGCTGACTGAGAAAATGCCAAGAAAGCTGCCATCTAAGCAAGAGGTGCCTACTTTGAAGAATGTAAAATATAAACATATTCTGGTTTGTTTAACACTGTTTTGTTTACTAAATAATTATATATGTGTACTCTGTCACATTAGTACTCAAGCTCATCTTGCTATTAGGAGTGGGTAGTATGTGGACATTATTTTATCATTTTCATGATAAACGACAACACAATATGGATATCAATACTTAAAGACTACTGATTAACTTTGTTTGTTATTATAAAGAAGGTTATATCTTATTCTGTTTGACTGGATTTAGTGATTAGAAATCACAGCACACTCTGACATTGCATTTATTTATTTATTTATTTATTTATTTATTTTCTGCACCCCCTTGCCAACCTCCAAATTACTAACATGTCATTCACAGTCTATTGTGACAATATCTTCTATATTTTCTGAGACGTTTTTAACATCTAAACACTCCCACAAAAAGTATGATGTCATTTCCCAAACTCAGCGATGTCTCCGAGTGCAGATGGGCTGAGAGATTTACAGATGATGAACTGATGGGGTTTGTGATGTAGGTTCAGTCAGACTGATGACTTTGAGAACCAATTTTGCTACACTTTCCATGAATGGCTGCTCTTTGAGGTGGAAGAGACTTTCAATTTCTTTCAGCAACCAAAAAAGCCAACCATATTTTTAGCATCTGACCATCACAGTAAGCTCGAGGGAAGCTACACATGGTCCTCACACAGAGCCGTGAAGCTTTTGAGCAGGGTTCAGGATAAACCCTTTCCGTTCCATTTCCACAAGTCCAAGTGAAATTATCAGTCAGTCGTGCAGCTGTGTGTGAAAGCGGAAGGACAATGAGTAAGGAAGTAGGCCAGTTCAAATCTGGGTCTTGGATTAAGCCCAAGGTTGGTGGAGGAGGGACGGGGTCAGGTAGCCTAAAGCTGATGAAGAACGTTGACCATTCGCCTGCCTGCCTTTCAGCTCCACTGGGTCAGAAATTGAAATCCAGAAGTGCAGATGGATCTTAAATTGGAAGTAACTTTACAGATGGAAAAGATGAAAACCTAGTTTGGAGTGTCCAGTAAGCGCTTGACAAGTGAGAGAATCTAATTAACCACCGCAGCAAGGTTCGCAGGGGGGAATCAGCTTTACCTGCTCATCGAGCCGTCCCTCATGACAACTTGGACTCCTGTGAAGTTGTGTAATGAGAAATTAACCTGGCTTTAATGGCCCTGGATCTCCCAGTCTGCAAAAGCTGCCTTGAGAATAGGCAGCCGCCGAATGAACTTAGCTAGGTGATAGTACGAGCGCCGGAGCTAAGAGTCTATTATGACTCTTGAAAGGGCTGAAAAACAGTGAACTACTATTCAAGTGGTATTCCAGTTCACGCCTCACTTTAACTGCAGTTCACAAGAACCGCAATTCTTATATAATCGCCTGATGCCAACTATTTGAGATGATCACAATTACATAAGCTGACCACAATTACTTTCCAGTTATTATCTTCCACAGTCGCATGTTTATCTTGTAATAACCAGCACCAGTCAACAGTTCCACAGAAGCAAGTAGCATTAACTAGGTAGAATTTATTGAAACATGTCTTTGGTCATATTAAATAAGCACAATAAGCAGAATTATTAGTGTTATAACACCTTTAGGGTGCAGCATTGAGTTATGTTAGCTCATTAAAGCTTGTGCATTTACTTTTAGCTACTGAAGCCTTGTTCACCTGTCTGGATTATCTTCATCCACACAGCAATCTGTCCCTACAAAAACACACCTGACCATGCCTGACATGACCATGCCCAGCTCAATAAAGTCACTCAACAAGCAACTGTAAACATGTGTATTATACAATCTATAGTGAATCAAGATCTTCTAACAACATTGTGTGAGCTTGTTTACATTGTCCTGGCATCACTGCTGTCTCTACTCTTCACAATGACATTATCATGCATTCTGGCTTGAACAAGTACAAGTGTGTATGGGGTACAATGCATCTCAAGGACACATTGTAATCTGATCACTCAAACCACATTTGGAGGTGGTCAGAGATGCATATGAGAATATTAAACTTGTAGTGTGAATACTATGCTTTTTTAACATTTTTTTAATAAGCACCGCCCACAAACAGTAAGAGTGTCATAAATCTATATTTTGATTAAATCTGCTCTAAACTTAAGACTTTCCAAAAACCTGTTTTCAGATGTGTGGATATATTGTAAAAAAACACTCTAAACATTTCTAGCCAAGACTTTTGAGCTCAGAGCTGAATAAACAGAGGTGTTGGCTACACACTGATCATTACGGTTTTTAGAAATTGTATGTGGTTTTATTTCTAAAGCTTAACAAATGTCAGTTGACGTGTTTCACTCATTCAGTGGTTCCTAGATTGAATATTCATGAGATAGGTGTGAAAACTCTGAGACAGGTCTTTGTTCAGGTTCATATTCCACACATTCCAGGGCCACTAATCCACCAACAGCATGTCCGGAATTACCATGTCATTATCATATGAGTCATTGGGCAGGAAAAAATGCGCAGCTGTCTGACTCGCTCTGAAAAATGTGTCTCTGCTTATTTAAGCTCCTCTCACTAATATCTAAAAATATATTTGATTCAAACTATATACAGTATATATTTGAAAAGTAGACCCTTTAAGGTTTGTGTGGTATGTTCAGTTTTATTTCTATGATACATTTTCACAGTTTATATAAGTTATATACAGGTAGTGCCCAGGTTACGTCGTCCCCGAGTGACTTTGTTTCGTGGTTAGGACACATCTCCCATTTACTGTATAAAGCCTTGTTTCGTGTTTGGTGTGCACGTCGGAAGAATACACGGTTACGCAGCGGTTTAATTTAATTATTAAACGTATGTTATATGTATTTTTTGATAATTACTGTGTTAGGATAGGTGTTAGGATAGGATAAGTGCTTACAGTATGTTATTTATGTACAGCATGTACGTATGTTCCGACTTACACGAAATTCGGTTTACGACGCGACATAGGAATGGATCAACGTCGTAAATCAAGGACCATCTGTACAGGGTTCATACACATTTCCATTCATGATTTTCCATGACTTTTCCATGACTTCTCCATGACCATTTACTACATTTTCATGACCTCAAAAAACATGTTCATTTAAAGTTGTTTTTTTTTTTTTATTTAACATGCATTTGTTTGCAGTTTTAACAAAAAATAAATATCTGCAGTATCTGGTTATCTTAAACATAAAATAAATAATATCTTGCAGCTTCTAAACTTATTATTTTATTGATTTCAAAATTACATGACTTTTCCAGTTTTTCATGACAGTACGAACCCTGTATGTAAGTGTTTTTTGCGGAATTTCGGTTTCGTCCCCACTGATGGGAACGCCGACTCCAAAAAGGTAGTCTCATTCAGCCTCTCTTCTTCTGTTTTTCAGAAGTTGGTCACACAAACTACACAACTGCAAAGTCTGAAACAGCCAAAAACAGCTCACTAGCAATTTCACTATCAAAACAAAAGCAGCAGGAGAGTGATGGCATTAATGTGCGCAATGCCCCTCCACCAGCAGAAATGTTGTGAGAAATCTGATCACAAGGAGACAATTTAAAATGCCAGGTGTGAACAGCTGTGTGTTTTAACAGTCATTTGTGATTGGATCACCTGACTTGCAGGTGTGAACAGGGTCTGAAACAGTCCTGAGAAGTTTTTCTATCATTTCTAACAGTACATTGTGCTGTGATGAAAGATTAAATCTTAATTCATTTACAAACAAGTTTAAAGCCCAGCACACATTAACAGCTCAGTCGATTCATTCTCAGTACATGAAGCAGTAATAACCATGTGCCCTGATCTGATTCTGTGTGATTGTGCCTCATTCTTGTTTCCTTGCTATGTGCTTCTGTTTACATTGTTTTGGTTTTTTGGTTGCTTCATCCATGTGTTTGTTAGCCCCACCCAGGCCACGCCCCTTATTAGAGTGACCCGTGTTTAGTCTGGTGTCATGGTCATAGCCCTTCACCTGGTCAGGTCTTTATGTCTTTTGTTCAATGTCAGTGTACATCACTAGAGTCCTGTATGTCAGTCTATATATACAGTATATGTCAGAATTTTCTTAATCTCATGTCTTATTCTTAGATTATGTGTTTATGTTTAGCCGACTATGTTACCCCTTGATCTCCTGCCTGTTCAGTGTTCATCAGTAAACATCACGCTTCACACATAAGTCCTAATTCATCTATTCTACCGTGCTGTGACAACATGCAAATGATCAGTGTGATGACAGTATTTATGAAAAGCTGTGGCCTTGGTGGTCCACATGAAAACACTGAAAACAAAGCTTTGGAAAATCTCCGTAACTGAAAACCCCATTTTTGTGTGGATGAGAAATCAAAATCACTCAACCAACTCCAAGACTGATATTGATAATTAGTCATTAATGGGATTGATCATCAGTATTTGGGGCTGATATTCATTTACCATAAATATGATATTTGTAGTAAGAACATTTTAAAGGATGCAACTCTTACAGCTTAAACTAAATACATATAGTTTAATATTAGAACATTGTGAAAGGAACTGCTTTTGAGCTTTAGACAGTTGTAAAAACACTAAAACACACATTTATTTGAATTTACAGGTCCACATTTCTACCAACCATTGCACAGCATCACAGATAACAACAACAACAACAAAAAACTTTTACTGGCATGGAAATGGGGTTCAGTTATGACTTCAATAATCAGAAAAATGCTAAATATCAACTCAGATTACTGACCAGGACTGATAATCAGTGAAGCCCTACTGAATATAGTAAAATCTTATACAAAATAAATAAATAAATAAATAAATAAATAAATAAATAAATAAATAAATAATTCAGTCATCTGCCAATGTGACTGTGAATCACACTTAAAAATTTTTGTAAAATATTCAGTGCAGCCAACAAAAATCCATATTTTACCATATTAACAGATATATGGTGCTGATATTCATTTACAATTAATTTGATATTTGTAGTGTTAACATTTACAAAGATGTAACTCTAAGTGTGAAACCTCCCATCACAGCCTAGTCTCTGTCTCAGTCTCGTGTCTACATGCTGTTTTGTTTATGTTTATGTCATGTCTCCACCCTCATCTTGCCTTACATGTTTGGTTTATATGTTCCCTCATGTGTCACTCATGAGCCTACATTGGTCATTGTATTGTCTTCAAGTGTACTGTCTACCTGTATTGTTGATGTGTTTCCAAAGTCAAGTCAAGTTCTCAGTCCAGTTCACAGTCGGCAAAAATAAACCTTATGTCACTGCATCCAACTAAGTGATCCTAGTTTAACATTACATTATAAAAGTAAAGAGCTTTGAGCTTTAGACAGTTATATGAACACTGAAAAACACTTTTTTAAAATTGGATTTATTCGAAATGTGGTCCATATTTTTGTTTATCCCCTTCCCAATGTGGTAGTAGCCAATTAACCTATCCCATCTGTTAGGGGGCTCTCCCCATCACTTTGCATTGTCCCTGACTCTATGAAGGTGAAGACAATCACACGCCTCCTCCGCTGTGTGTGATGCGACCACCGCCGCTTTTCAAACTACGGCTGATACACTGGCACTGGGGAGCCAACGTGCTCAGAGGAAAGCGCAGGATTCTCAGCTCTGAATGGACCAATCAGTACACAGTAAATCTGCCAGTGTTAAATCAACACCATTAGAGTTAAATTAACACTAAGGGTGTCAAAATGTAACACTCACAGTGTTAATTTAACTCTAGTAGTGTTGATTTAACACTGGCAGATTTACTGTGTAGATGCCTGTGTTAACAGACATTGCAATGTGTGAGTGATAGAGAGAGAGCACTATCTACCCCCCCCCAACACCCCAGTGTGTAAAGCCACTGCCTCACCAAGCCAGAGCTCAGGGGTTCAAATCCCACCGCAAACTGGTCCCCTCTCCTCTGTCTGCTGCTTCCTCTGGGGGCAGCCGTTGCCTGGTGGTTAGGGATCTGGTCTTGTGATCGCCTGTTCAATCCCTGTTCATGACTGAAGTGCCCTTGAGAAAGTCATCTAACCCCCAACTGCTCCCTGGGCACTATGAATAGAGCTGCCCACCACTTCAGGTACATGTTCACACCCTAGTGTGTTCACAAGTGTGTTTCACTGCACGGACGGTTTAAATTGTGTGCAAATCACACTAACAAAAATTGTACTCTAATCCAGGAATCAGGACATGTGATCAGTTCTTTTGACCACTTTAAGATCCAATAGTTGTGTACAAAGAACAAAACAAGACAATTAAATCAATTTTATGAGCATCAGTTAAATTTGCTCTGTCAGCTGCATATCTCCGACTTCAAGTCCAGCAGTTTTCTGCAAATCACATCATCCTGAAAGTACTACAGCCTTCATTACAGTAACTTGTTTTTTAACTAGCAGTACATCCACACAGTACATTTCAAATCCCTGAACATTACAAAGCACAAAGAAGGTGCAGTAGGGAATTCATGAATAAGTCAGAGCAAATTCCAAATGATTATTTTTGCATGCATACAGCACACACGGTGCAAAAGGGGAAATATTTATTTCATCCTGATTTGTGGAGCTCCTTTTCAGTCAAGCCGTCAAGTGTTTGGCCAACATGGCCAAGTACTGCCTTCCTCAGAAGACATAAAGCCTGCAGCTCCAGCGCTGTGAGCGTATAATTTAGCTGTTTCACAGTACTCTATGACTCCGTCTACCAAGCCTAAAACCCAGGCATATTTTCTTACTCTGTGAATCCCATCTGTTTGTTAGAGCTGGGCTGAATCGAGTGACTAAGAGCGAGAAAAGAAAAGGCGCCCGAGTGATGGGTTCGGCATGCAGTAAGCACCAAATATGGTGTAATAACATGAAAAGATTCAAATCATAGATATTAACACGCACTACATGACTCACAGCACATAGATTTACAACATATCTACCTCGCAACATCTTTGCAAAAGCTAGATGCTCCCTCTTTGTGATAATTGCAAACCATTTCCTTAACTACCATAACAGCCACCTTAGGCACATCATTAGGCTCTCCTAGTGTTTTATATTACTCTAGCATTATTCTCTTCTGGCAGTAACATCCTCAATAGGTCGCCTCTGACGGAGACAATTACAGTGACAGGTCTGCCATGCTTTAAGGTTATGGAGAGATTCAGTCTTATAAATGGCAAAACAGTTCATTTAGACAGAGACACGATAAAGAGATTTGAGGAAAGCAAATGTTTGCATTTCAGCAAATGTCAAATAAAAACAGACACATCTAGCTCCACTCATATCCTTCAGGGAATCTGCCCAATCCCCCCAAATACCACGCTGAATTTGCCTGATCTGCATCTATTTTCAGCTTTATAAGTGAAGGGGAACCTGGCATGACAGTGTAACAGGCATTTTCTTTATTCAAATGCATTAAAACAGGGCTGCAAAATATTGGGGATATACAACTGCAAGTGGCCAACATTAAACTTTATTCTTATTATGTTGGTAGATACTTATTGCAGTGTTATGACATATTATTTTTTGCAAAAGTGAGTGTCACACTCCTACTTTAATTGATTTTCTAAGTGAACAAACGCTAACTCCTGCACATATCAATGCTCTTTTAATTTATTGAACATTTTGGAACAAAATAAAACATTAAACGTGGTCTGTGTAAAAGCTATAGCACATTAAATATTGTACCTTTGTCTTAAAATCAGGAAATAAAGAAGAGATGGGCAATATGCAGAAAATACTATCATTTGAGCTGGTTGTGCCCAGAGATGAATTGGCACCCTGTCCTGGGCTTAGCTATGATAGTCTAATGCCCTGCCCTGTGCCGGGGTACGGGACTCACCATGACCCTGATCAGAATTAAGTGGACGAGAATGGATGGATGGATAGATGGATAGATGGATGGATGGATTGAGCAGGGGTCCACTAACTTTTGCACAAAATTGCAATTAACATGAGCCAGGAAAATGCACTCAAAATTTATAGCACAGTTATGCTTGGCACTAAAACCAGCCTGTCACTTTTTACTTCTACTTTTCTGATTCATTAATTTTGATTAATAGACAGTTTTTATTTAAGAATTTTAAAGGCAGGTTTGAGAGCAGATCATGTAGAATGGTATATTGACTAGGGTTCATTTGATATTGACAAGGATACCAACAGCCCATATTTGAGACAAATGTAAATTTTCCATTAACTTGTTGTTTGGAGAGTGAAAATGTACACTGGAAAATGTAACTTCTACTCACATCTTTCACTAAAATGAACATAGTTTATACAACAGTCATGTACATTTAGTTGTAAATATAGTTTTTGATCATTTGCATTTTTTTTTTTTACATATTTTTTATATTTATATTGTTTTACTTATGTTTATAGTAAAGCTTCTAAACTCTTCTAAACTCACCATCAACAACTTGTGAACTAAACACAGTGACACTGTCCTACCTCACCTTTCTACTATAGAAGACTGATTATCTGGAGCAGCAGCATTTGTGGACTTTATTATAGTCTAGAAAAAAAAAAAAAAAAAAAAAAAAAAAAAAAAAAATAATAATAATAATAATAGGGTCCTTCTGTCATGGAAAATCCTGGGTGAGCCCAAACGTTTGAGCAGTATTGTACATAACAGAAACAAAAATTTACTGGCATGGAAATGAAGGTCAGGTACTGATTCCAATAAAAGTGATAGTGTTAAATATCAGCTCCAATTATTATCAATCAAGCATTCAAAATCCATTTATAAACAGCTTTACATAATTAGCATTTAGACAATTTGAATCAAAACCCAAAGCTGAGCGAGCCAAAGGCGACAGTGACAAGGAAAAACTCCCTCGAGGCTGGAGGAAGAAACCTTCGGATGAACCAAGACTTGCAAAGTGGATCCATCCTCCTCTGATAGAAATTTACATCATCAGTTAAGTCTGACACTGAGTTATAGTGTAAAACAATAATGTAATAATAATTGTGATAGTTGAATCCATATGAAGACAGGACTGATAATCAGTTAACTCCTACTGGAAATATGTTAATCTATTACAATCAGTCATCATTTTTTCATTTAGTCCTCAGTGAGAAAGCTAATAAAATGGTCACTGTTAATCGTGCACCATACCAAATATCATGCCGCAGTTATATTTCAATATACTTTATGAAATCCTATAAATAAATCAGTGAATCCCTGATTTGACTCATTTTGATTATTTACTAAATCATATCACTATCTAGCTATCAAAATATGTCTATAAAATAATAATTGCTGCTCTGCTCTTCTTGCATGACAGGCCAACATCGCAATAACAGTTAACACGCAATATTGTATGATAAAACTGTACTTTTAAAATGTATGCAGATTTCTTTTTTCAGGCCAGCAAGCATCAGTTTACAGAAAGGCTTGTCGCGCCACGTTCTCCACATGAACAGTCTCTGTCCAAGGCCTCGCCTGCACCATGCAGCAATAACACAATTAGTCCAGCTCAGCACTGTCACAACACATTCCTCTTCTGCATAATGCAAATGCTGGTGGAGGCAGTCTGGGTGCTGCAGTGAGAGACAGGCTGCTATGTGGGCTCCACGATTATGTCTGGGGTTGTGAGATAGAGGGGGGTGTGGGATGGGCGGGTGACGGGGGGATGTGAAGGGGTCCGGAGCTGCGCCAGCAGCTGGAGACTTTAATCACGGAATGAAAGTCAAGCTGTTCTTGATCAATCACACTGCATTATACCCTGATAGTGGATGACCTTGGGTTTAACTCGGAAATAACAGCAATTAGTGGCAATATGTCTGACCAAAGTTCAACAAGTCCTCACACGTGCCAAGAACTGTTGTTCTAGTTAGAACTTATTGAAAATGATTAGCTTCAAAAACAAAGAATGCCATAATACTTCCATGTAACCTTGCATGCAGCAGCAAACTGATTGTTTTCATAGACTTACTGCAACATGGGAGCAGGCTGTGCACATCTGCAGCTTTAATAGAATAATTATTACAATGTACCATTTACATATTAACACTATTTGCAGCACTTAACTGATGATGAATTAATCAAACAACAGGTGAACTTAATTAAACAAACAATCCGACAACAAGGGAACTTTGTCCACACACAATGCCTTTCCGAGCATCATTAAAGAACAGTTTTGCTCACAGTGGGAAAAAAAGAGCATTGCTGTTTTCTCCTTAAGGCGGAGGTCCTTCTGGCTCTCTCAGGTAGTCGCTGTATGTGCTAGCCTCAGCAGCTCAGCACAGGCAGGAAGGCAATAAACTCCCAGTGCAGCCTAATCTAGAGCACTGCTTTATTTGATTTGGTATCTGATTTAAATACAGTGGAATATGACTTGATCGTGAAGGAGAGCAGAAACATTCTATCCGTCAAACCCTGCCACGGTGTCTTTCCTGAAAACTGGAAGCCATCCCACCAGACAATTAATCTGATTTGAAATGTATGGCACGCTCCCAGACGCTTATGTGAATGGTTATCGATTTACTGTAGACTACACATCCATATTCCTCTCCTGGACGCTGAATATGCATGTCAGTTAATAACTCTCAATCGGATTGAGCGCCGTATTGTGTGTGTGTGTGTGTGTGTGTTGGAGTTGTGTATTAGCAAGAACCTGCCGATACAATACATATCCTAATACAGAAGTCACGATTCAATACAGTGAGATATATTGTGATACTGTAAGCCTGGTATTATATTATGATTTGTTAAGTGTAATTTTAGGAGAACTGCAGCACTACACTACATGTATACAGTGGAAGAGACTAATGGCTGAAGATGCCGTACCTGCTATCTATATTTATCTACAATCAATATTTTTACACACCTAGTGTGTGAATATGTGTGAGAGAGAGTAAAGTGTTCTTCTTATGGATGCCCAATCAGAATTAGCCAAGATTTATGCACTTCTTTCTGTAGATTTCTGTTGCAAATTGACTGACGTAAATAGCATGAACCAGGTAAACGCGCTGTGCAGTGGCTGATATCTTTCATATCCAGTTGCATCATATTTCCAGACTTGATTTAATTAATGGCATTTAAATAGATAACATACTTGTCATTTAAGATTCTGATATGCTGGATTGTCACATTACAGAGTACGTATGAAAAGGCTTATCAATGCTGGCCAGAAAATTAATTATCACACAGCTATGAACAAATCAAAAATAGTCATAAATACTGGTTAAATTAAGGCTCATTAGTTGTAAGTAGGCTCCTATTAAATGCACAGCTGTGAAACACTTCATGTAAGAAATATGACTTTACCTGTGAAATAGACTGTTTGCTTTGAAGTGCTGTGAACTTAAAAATAATATTTCACAGCTAAAAATGTACATGTTATTTTGGATTCACATAACCATGCAAGATGAAATAAGAACAAAGAAAAGTAAAGAAACTTTGACAGCAAAGTCAAACTTAATATGCTCTTGTCCTTGCTTGAGTGAGCTGTGCCTTGCAGAAACATGATGCTACATCATAGCTAATGGGCTTCCTGGGCAAGATGAGTGAAAAAACTAGACCCTAGACTGGGGAGATTTTGGGACCTTATGGGAAGCTTTGGGAAAAGTGCTATCCATACATCATCTTTGGCTTAATCTTGGTTCGGCATAATTGTCCCTTTTACCCCTATACCAGGCACAGCGCATTACACTATCAAAGCTAAACCCAGGACAGGGCACCAATCCATTGCACAAAGGGACAATTTAGAGTACCCAATTCATGTGACCTCCATGTTTTTGGATTGTGGGAGGAAACCCACACTGACAAGGACCCGAGCCCAAGACCTCAGCACGGAGAGGGGGTCGTGCCAACCACCAAGCCTCCATGCCACCCTGGAAAAGTGCTACATAAATGAAACTGTAGTAAAAAACACTCTCTGAGGGGCACATGAAGTAATCTGGTGACCACATAACATACATGCATCTTTGCAGTTTAACATTTTAGTGAACAAGCGTCATGAAATCTAGTACTTTTCTGGTAAAATCCATGAAATTTGTAATATTTGAGTCACTAGGTACATGAAATTAAGCAATGACAAAAATTAAGTAAATTTACCCAGTGACATAAGTAGGGCCCTGTAGGGAAATAAATAAAACTAAAATAGGCAGTTCCGGTTTGAAGGTGAAGATGGTGTGTGTGTATCTGTTTCCCTCTGTTAATATATACAGTTGCTGGGCTTTATTTTGTCCTAAAAATGTCAGTAGCAACAAATATAACTGTAAATAATTAGTATTATTTTTCTGTTCTATTGTTGTATTATTATTACTATGTCATATTTTATCTATCTTATGTAAGGTGACCTTGAGTGTCAGAAAGGCGCCATTAAATAAAATGTATTAATATTATTATTATTTATATGTACTGTTGGCTCATAGCCAGCGTGCTGTATTGCACACTCATAGCCAGCGGGCCGGCTATACTGTTCTGTTCTTGTGACAAAGCGTGTTTTTGGAGAGCAGCCAGGAGTCTGCTATGAAAAATCACGTAGTTCGTGACCCCATGTTGCCAACCAGTCATGTAGTGTGAAAGTCACAACAATTGAAAGACTCGACTAGTCGCGTAGTGTGAACAGCACAATGACGGAAGACTCAGAAAAGTCTTGTAGTGTGAACCAGGCATAAGGGCTTAATAAGACTAAAGCAAGTCATGTGATGAGGATAACTCTTACAACATGAATATATTATAAATATTAACAACACTATTAAGTGTCATGTGTCAAGACACATGAAAACAATACAGGCACCAATCCTAATAATAAGTCGAGACTTTTCAGCCATTTCATCTGCTGCAGTTGTTAGGCTCTTGATATTCTTCACTTTGATCTGAAAGATGACACCGATCCGCTCAGGGTAAAACTGAATCATCCCTTCAATGTCACACACATTTCCACGAGGTTTGACAAAGTAAGCAATCAGTCTGTTCGTTGGTGCCGACAGATCACCACCCCAATTCCTCCCTACCACTTTCAACCCTTCTCAAACTCTTGACAGATGAATAAACTGCTGTCATGCCAGAGCTTGTACTGTCGTCAACACTGAACACAACAAAGGTCTCTGGCGACCTAACGTTCTAATTCACACATACAAATCTTGTGAACTTCAAATCATGCGGTTAATAACAAGCCTCGCGCTTTCATTTCCTCTAAATGACTTTGCCCTGTACAGTGTGATGATGACCAAGCGCTATCACTATGGGGAGAGGTGTCACATAGGCCTTTAACTACCCATCCAAGAGACCAGTGTGAGAGTGCAGCACCACATTTATCAAACACAACCTTTTCCCTGCAGCTATAGCAAGACCCCGCCAGGTCCTGGGTTGACAACGGAAGCTCTGGAGTGCAGAACTATACAAGGAAAAAAGTCAGAGGGGAACTTTCTCACACTGAAGGATTAACAGGCCATTGCTTTCTGTTTCAAGGCTTCTAGGGAACTATACTACCATGCTCAGAGCCTCCGGCATCTCTTTACCTCTCAAGGCCCTGAACTTCAACTCTATACTCTACAGTCAGTGTGCAAGATGAGGACACTGCTATACTTATTCAGCTTGGTTGTCATAGAAATCTTAAAGAAAAGTAAAAAATAATAATTCTGTAATAACCAGGGGATTGCAGGCTTTAAGCTCTAATTCTAATAAGTCCTAATAAGAAGTCACTCTGGGAGCAGTTGTTTTGGTCTGATAAGGAGGAACAAAAAGGCTTGACAGGTCATGGTTTGTTTGAAAAAAAGTTTTGCTTTTTGTCTTTAGTGATATTCTAACATTTCTATCTCTTCCTCGTGTAAAAAGTTTCTGAAATTTGTGTTTTTTACTCTATTTCTGTTTTTTCCATTCAGTTTTTCCAGTGAAAAATGTGCACAAACGTTGTTAACCCATTACTGGAGTTGAACCAAGAATCAACCATATTAATAATCAAATTTGGCAACAAATTCTATACTATAACTTTCAATACTTTCAACACTTCCTAATACAAACAAGCTGCAGCAATTTAACATTGTATTTTCTGGACAAATGAAGAATTCTGTATGAATTACATTTAAAAAGGGAAGGTCGTGTTAGTTAAACTGTGTTCTACTAAATCTGGTGTTATGTATTATTAACTTACAGCCAGAGTATCAGTTTAGTATCTATTACAGTGATACTACACTTGGTATCAGTTTTTAAGTCAAAATTCTGGTATTGTACACTATGACCAGAGGATCACGAGTTCGAATCCCGGTCATGCTGTTTGCCATCAACAGCCGGGGCCTAAGAGAGCAAAAATTGGACATGGGTGGGTAGATGGCGCTCTCACTCGCTATCACTTTCACATTGCAATGTCCGCTGGCTCAGGCATCTACTGATTGGTCCATTCAGAGCTGGGAACCCTACACTTTCCTCTGAGTGCGCTGGCTCCCCAGTGACGGTGTATCAGCGGTAGTTTGAAAAGAGGCGGTGGCTGCATCACACGCAGCGGAGGAGGCTTGTGCTTGTTTTCACCCTCCTAGAGTCAGGAACAGTGCAAAGTGATGGGATGGGCTACTTGGCTACTACTACATTGGAAAAGGGGATAAAAATAGTCAAAAAAAAAAAAAAAATCTAAATCTGGTATGGTGACAATTACTGTGACAATTGTTAGCATAAGGGCCAGATGTACATGGGAAAAGTGTAGTGCAAAGTGTAACCTGACCAGTGTCAACAGGCAGTGACACCAAGTACATCTGAAAGATGTGCACCCCAATGACATAGCGAGTAATGCTGCTGTTTGTCAACCAAAACCTTGAGGATTCAAACCCCTCCGCTCATGATAAGTGTCTGTCTTGGGGCAGCCATGGTCTGGTGGTTAGTGATCTGGTCTCGTGGTCCGGTTCAATCCCCGGACAGGTCATGACTGAAGTGCTCTTGATCAAGGCACCTAACCCTCAACTGCTTTCTGGGCACTATAGATAGGCCACCGTTTTGGGCACATGTTCACGCAGTGTGTGTGTTTGACTGCATAGATGGGTTAAATGCGGATGTCATTGTTGTCACATTGACAAAAAGTTGAATTTAAACACTGATGAGGGGACGTGTCTACCTGAGGACCCCTGTGTGATAGTGGGTGTTTAGAGATGTTATAATATGGTTGGGTATCTCGGAATAGAAATGGGCGGTGCCCTGTGTTTAACCCCAGTGATTGAGTGTGGGAGTTTTGTCATCTTATCTTGTATAATTTCCTTCGTTATGTTTTATTTGTGAAGCTAACAATGCCTGTAGGGCACAGTGAAATGATGGAACCACCAACAAGACAACATAGAAAATGAAAGTGACAAATAGACAGCAGCGTTAATAAATGAAGATCTTTAGATCAAAACATTCCAGGTCATTTTAAGAGCTGAAGAAGGCTTCTGCTTGTGAAAGATATCATTTACAATTCTGTGAGACTGTAACAAGACTGTCAACAAGAACTGCATAGTTGTCATCATCAACAATCATGAGACAGAAGAGATGCAAGAAACATAAGTTCAGCGAAATAACGACATTAATAATTTAAGTTATTTTTCCTCCAAAAGTTATACTCTGCCTCAAAAAGTAGAATTTGGGAATAACAAGTCACAAGGTGCACTGTGAGGCAAGTGTTTGAGTTTCTCTGTCTAGTTGCTATGACTGCCATCATTGTTAAAGGACCAGATGCTAAAACTTGAGTAAACTAAACAGAATATGTAATCAGTCACATTTCCAACATCTCCATCCTCAAATGCTTACATCAAACATTCCATATTAACCATGTCTTTAGCCTGGTACAACAATTCTGTACATAACACAGGCTTTTCCAGGCAGAACATCCTATTTATTATTATGCCTGACACCTGTCACTACAATCCTAGTATATCTGGTCCTCAGAGTCTGTCCCAGCCTCACTGATTTGGAAAAGCCAGAAATACATCGCACAGAGGTCTATGACATGTAACTTTTGCGAGTGCTTGACATTTAATGACACTTGTCACTAAACAGAGGTCATTTTCAAGTTGTGGATGTAATTAATTCATTAACCGAGCCGTTTTATCACAGAGGCAATATTCTGCATGGATTAATCTATATAATTATCATTTATAATCAGCCAAGCAGTAGGAAGCCATAATAAGTTCTTCTGGGAGATGCCGTAGTCAAATCACATCTAAAAGACAGAAGAATATGCTTTTCTTAATACACCAATCAGTCATAATATTCAAATCAATGAGCTGAAATGACTAATATGCTGTCAGTCCTCAGTGTGCCACCAAAAATGCTCTGACTAACAAAGTCATGGACTCTACAAAACCTCTGATAGTGTTTTGTGGTATCTGACGTCAAGAGTTTAGCAGCAGACCCTGTAAGTTTTAAGAGGGAGCCACCACAAATCAGGCTTGTTTTTCCAGCACATCCCTCACATGCTTGATTGGGTTGAGATCTCGGAAGTCTGGAGTCCATTACTGGTAGGAACTTTGCATATTTTTTTCCAGCTTCCAACACATCTCCGAGAATCAAGTGTACCATCTAATAGAGGTGTGAATCTTCACTGATCTCACGATTCGATTCGATTACGATTATCATATCACGATGCAGGACATGAATTTTCTGTATTATTTCATTTGGTTGGCAGGCTTTGCACACCGCATGTGTAGAGCTGGGCGATATGGCCAAAAATATCATCACGATAAATTTTTCTATATTGATCAATCTCAATAATTATCACGATAAATTTTCTAACACTGTCATAAACATCAAAAACATAATAAAAACATCAGACTAAATGTGTGCTGCAGAGAAGTAGAGAATATAACAATGTAACAATAAATTATTAACAAGATTGCATACAAGATACAATGGCATCACGTTATAATCGATTATGGTCTGTAAGTGCATCGATGCTGAATTGCCCACCCCCGCATCTCGATGCATCAATTATATGATTAATTTCAACACCGCTACAAATATATCCCAGACCTGTAATGCCCTGCTCTGTGCCCAATGCACAGTGCAGTAGGGGACTCATCGCGACCCTGATCAGGAAGACAATGCATGGATATCCCAGACCTTAACATGCATCACTGTGAGTGGTTTTAATATAATGGCTGATCAGTGTAGCTCAAAATTGCTCAAACCAAGTTTAATGGTATATGATGCTCTGGGATCAAAATCCAGTTAAACTGCATCTAAAATAATGTATGTCACAGGAGAGAAAAACCTGTTCTGACAATTTAGAAGGAAAAACCTTTTTTGTGAAATGGCTCAGAGAGAACAAATATATTGAATTTTAATACCAAAAGATCTTTGTAGAGCTCTTCACATGCATGCACACACACCCACATATGCACACGCATCCATCAAGACTTCAAAGAATGAATTGATTAGTTCGGCTATCTCCAGTCGGATTGTATTCCTGCATACTGAGATGCGGCGACATGAAAACCTACATCGAACTGCATCGTCTGTTATTTGTCGGACACAAGGTTCACGCATAGCCCACGGTAAAGGGTGGAGAAGGTAAGCGGTGTGAAACCAAGATCAAAAACATATCCAAAAATACCCATTTCTTCCCGCTGAGGCGATGGGGCAGCCCTGATTAGAGTGCCGTGTCACTCCTCTGGGGTATTTGGGTAAAGATGCAGATTAGAAAAGATTACGAGGACTGAACGGCTGCCTTGATTTCCAAATTAATCACTTGTGAATGAAAATTACCTCATTTGCCATTATTTCCATTCAAACGCTGTTTCTTCTAATCAGACGATTTTATATTGGTGTTGAGATAACAGGCCCAGCAATGCAACATCTTTATCGTCAATAAAGAGAAATTATTGTTCTATCTGTGCCAGGAACCGTCACCGGTAATGGATGCAGCCAAGAAGTGCTGTATTAATTTCTGATGCTGTTAATGACTGCTGCTTAATCATTTTGATAATTATATGAAAATTGCATGAGGCACTTCAAAATCAAAGACACCCAAGCAACAACAGCTCCTGAGGGACGCAAGAGTCCGGAGTCCATCTGTTAGGACTAAGCAGTGAAAAGCCTGGAATGCATAATCTACCTGCCTTTGGTTATGTTATGTGTGCTAACAGTGGCGATTCAATCAGCTGTAATTGCTCTCATTAGAGCGAGAACAATGCTCTTAATAGACGCCGCTGACAATGTTCTAGAGATTAGCATCTAGTTGTTCAACACTAACTACCAAAGCCCCAACTTTCATGGTGTCTTAATTGATGCATTGTGGTCTTAACATGGAAAGCTGCTCATACATTAGGGATGCACCGAAATGAAGTGTTTTGGCTGAAACCGAACAAAATTAAAAATTGGTTTACATGGTTTAACACAGTGATTCATTACATTTGCCACTTTTTCCACCACTGTATAAATGAAATAGTATTATTGAACACAGCAAACATCTCAACAAAGCACAACAGGACTAAATAAATTAGTTAAAAAAATATTTATCTGACATCAGATGATGCGTAGTGTCAGTGTTAACTGTTTACAGTCTACACTGTGTGGTGGAAGAAGATTTTATTGTGAATAGTTAACCAACTTCACCATTATAAAATCACACAG
>BRDA01043780.1:0-13936 GCA_036984385.1 Crenuchus spilurus
CTCCTCTGTCCCCAGACGTCTGTTGAGTGTTGTAGGAAGAAGGGGGGATGCCACACAGTGGTAAAAATGGCCTTGTCCCAACTTTTTTGGGATTTATTGACGCCATGAAATTTTGAAACAACGTATTTTTCCCTTAAAATGATACATTCTCTCAGTTTATACTTTTGATCTGTGATTTGTGTTCTATTCTGAATAAAATATTAGATCTTGGCACCTCCACATCACTGCATTCAGTTTTTATTCACAATTTGTTTAGTGTCCCAACTTTTTTGTGTGTTTGCACTACCACAACACACATGGGCACACCACCACCACATCAGTGTCATTGCAGTGCTGAGAATGATCTACCATCCAAATAATACCTGGTCTGTTTGGCTGGGGTCCTGATTATTGAAGAACAGGGTTAAAGGAGGCTAATAAAGTATACAGAGCAGCAGGTGCACTGAAGTCTGTAATTATAGAACTACAAAGTGCAACTATATGGTCAGTGGAGCTAATAAAATGGACAATAAGTGTAGATACAAGGTATGTGTACTTATCAAAGTGGCCAGTGAGTGTATGTATGTATGTATGTATATATAGCATTAACTTGCATTAAAAGTTGCCTCCTAGGTACAGACTTATATAGGATCTGCATGAATCCTGCACTACTCAAGCACATATAAAGTCTCTGAATAAAGTGGCTGCTTTCTTCCTCCATGTCTTGGCTGGAACAACAGCTGCATGTAATAGCAGGAAGTTGCTGTCAGTGTGTGTTTGGGTCTTCTCTGCTCCCACCGTAACACTGTATGACTTGTATGTGCTCTTATGGAGTTGACTCATCACTTAGCCAGTGCTGACACACACTTTCACCTCACACGCACCACTTCCTGTTGCCATGACAGTTAGCATCACCTCAGATTTGACATTTCTGTCCGCTCACCTGTGACGTATTAGTTCCTTTTTGAAATTAATTGGATAAGTTTGGGTTTTTATCATCTCAGTTTAAAACAGTCTGGTACGACACATGCTGAGAATGTACAAATGTTTAATTTCTTTAAATTAGTTATGGTTTTGGATCAAAGAAAGCTAAAAATGTGTCATAATTTGCTGCTCAGAGAAAGCATATTCAAGCCAGATCCATTTAGAGGCATTTAATAGCTTATTATTATGCTAATTCCCCCAAGCTCTTGTAGCACACTGCTCATAAATTAATAGATGTCTTTGATTGATGAACTGGATGAGGTTCTCTAACATGCTGGAATACACATATTCGGACACACAAGAATAAACATAAGAACAGTGTATGTGCTTTAATTCCCAATCAGCAGGTCTAATCCCAAACCTCAGTTCAGTTCAATTTTAAATGCTGCAACATTACAAGTCATTAGCATTCTTTCTTACAGCCACATCATTTCAAATCAACCTGAAATGACAATTGTTTAAAAACATAATTCTTTACATAAAGAGTGGTGACATTTTGCCTATATGCACCAGCGGGTGAGGAAATATTAATCAATAATATCATGTTTCACTTCTAACACCCTCACTTATCAATGTGCAGAAATGCTGACTTAGCTTAAGTGTGGCTTTAACATGTGTCCTGGGTGATGTAATAATAAGTGGTCAGCACAAAGTACAATTGTGAGTGGGGTACAGTGTGTCTTGAAGATACATTGTAATCTGATCAGTTATACTACATTCAGAGACGCATATGACCAAATTATATTTATAATGTGAACACCAGTGATGGCAAAGTTACATTGTAAAAGTAATCTGATTTCTGATTACTCCTTTTAAAAAGTAACTTAGTTACTTTTAAGATCAAGTAATCAATAAAGTAACTAAGTTAGATTTCAAGTTACTTTATTAGTTACATTCAGCAGCTGCAGACAACAACCCTCGTCACCTCTACATAAAAATGACAACCAGTTTTGCCAATACTCACTTTATTGGAAATGCATTTTTAACAGCAGCAATGTATCTCCTGACATTTAAAGTTGAACTTAAAAACTATTTCGTAAAAAAATGTTTTATATAAAAAAGACGGTTTCTCTTGAATTAACTTTACAAATATAATTGTTTTTTATTAAAAAAAAGTCTTTCTTGACTTCACTTAACACAAACACTTGTTTTTATAAAATATAAAAGAAAGTCTTTCTTGGCCTGACATATTTAACTGTTAACACTGTTTTGGCAAAACTGAACATCAAATCTGTTGTTCACAGAATTAGAGCAGCAAGGAATGGTTTTACAAAACAATACACAGTGTACAAACCCGGATTCCAATAAAGTTGGGACACTAAACAAATTGTGAATAAAAACTGAATGCAATGATGTGTAGATGGCAAATGTCAATATTTTATTGGTAATAGAACATAGATGATAGATCAAAAGTTTAATCTGAGTAAATGAAACATTATAAAGGAGAAATATGTTGATTCAAAATTTCACAGTGTCAACAAATCCCAAAAAATATTTGCCATCTCCACGTCATTGCATTCAGTTTTTATTCACAATTTGTTTAGTGTCCCAACTTTTTTGGAATCTGGTTTGTATATGGTAGTGAGTTATAATCATCAAAAATAAAGAAATAAACATTTAAGTGTATCAGTCTGTGTGTAATGAATGAATATAATATACAAGTTTCTCTTTTTGAATGTAATCACTGAAATAGATCAACTTTTTCATGATTTTATGACCAGCACCTGTACATACTGCCCTCACAACTTCTTCAGCTCTCCCCACTTACTGGTTTTACACTGAAGTCCAGCTTCTGTTGTTTGGGTGGTGGGGCACCTCCTGCATTAGCCGCAGCTCTCTACTTCGCACATCCGTGCCTTTCTGTGACTCCAAATGTTTCTTCAGATGTGACGTAGTGGTTTTTGAAGCGATACAGCACTTTGTCGCCAGCACAGAGTGTACAGCGAACCCTGATATTGTCATCTTTAGCTGACACAAACTCAAAATAGTGTCCCTATTTTCAGCTAGAAAACGCGCATCTCTCCTCCCTTCATTGTTTACATTTGTGTCGCTGTGGGGTATTACATGTGCGTCACTATTTTGAGATGCAAGAAGAAAGTAAAAATATATCTTTTTACTAAGGAAAATGATAAAAATAGTAACACACAGTGACTTGGGTAAGTAACTTTAATCTGATTACTGGATTGGAAATAATAACTCGTTAGATTACTTGTTACTGAAAAAAATGGTCCGATTAGAGTAACGCGTTACTGACATCACTGGTAAACACCAAAGCATCTTGATGTGTAAGCACCACCTACATCAGCTGCCACAGCTCCAGTGGGAAAATAGGTAATAACTGTGAGTCTGAGTCTGCAACAGCCCCAAACAGCTCACTAGCCATTTCTATATCAAAACGCATTTATATAGAAATACATTTAAAATGCCAGGTGTGAACAGCCATAGGTTTAGCAGTCATTTATGATCAGGTCACCTGAGACAGCCCAGGTGTGAACAAGGCCTTAGAGAGGCCTACCTGACTCAATTCAAAGTACATCATTGTACATAAGGAAAGTGTGTGTTGTCATTTAAAAAGTTAATTTACTTTAAAAGCCACCAAATCTTCTGTTTTTCTTAGAAATATTAAAATTTTACATGCAATTCTGTATTAGATTATAGCTTTCATTCATTATCACTCAGACAGGAACGTTTTCACTGAACATGAGGAACGATATGTAACTGTATGTGATTCTCATAAAACATGAAAATCCAAAGACGGCACAATATCTGATTTAACTTTAAAGTGCTGTCTGTTATTTTAGCTATTATCGACTGTTATATGTAGAAACTCCTGTCTCTGATAAAACCAGGCATTTAGGTTGGTTGAATTCTATTAGTTATAACGATATATCTATAGTTTTATTTGAGATCTCATATATGAAGTTAACATAAAATCACAATTAAAAGAGCTCAAAGGACCATTTCTGTTATGTTGCACATTGTACATGTATCAGCCATAGCTTTAATACCACTCACAGGTGATGTAGATAAAGTTCTGGGATATATTGGACAGTTTGACGTGGACAACCTGTTGGAGAAAAATATGCAAGTGTGCAGATGTGAGCTACTTTGACAAGAGCCAAATGTTTATAGACAGTCATCTGGGCCAAAGTATCTCCAGAGTCAGTGCCAACCAACAATGGCCTCCAAATTCCCCAGATCTCCAGTCCAATCAAGCATCTGTGGGATGACCTGGAACAGAAGGTCCAGTCTATGGCAGTTGCACCTCACAACATACAAGACTGGTAGAGTACATGACTCGGTGGTTCAGAGCTGTTTTTGGTGGATGGACAGAATGTTGACCATATTAGTGAATTGGTTTTAAAGTAATGGCTGATCAGTGTAATTGAGTCTTATTTTTATCTCTGCCATGAAGAAATTAGTTTGTTTCCTTCTATGAAACACAAACACTTTGAAATGAAACCTGCACTGAACAAAGAAGAATTTTAGTCTTTTTTAATATTTATGTTCTATATATTTGAGTTCCTGGTAGGCATGTGGCTGTTCCTCTAGTGGTTGAGTTTCGGTTGAACAGTATGTGCTGTCCATCACCTGGATTCTCCTCTGCCTCGCTCCATTTCTGCCTTCACTCTTAAGTGTGTCAGAGATGTAGGTCACTCATTTTTTTCCCTCTGTGTTCAGTCAATTCAATTTGGTAAAATGATAAGAAAGTATCAAATTTAAACGCCGCCCAAGTGCTTTGAGGCAAGGCAGAGACACAGGAGTCTGTCATACTTAAAATACCGCCTCCCCCGTGTCACTGTTCCTCGAGAGAGAGAGGCAGCAAGCACACGATCTGTCAGCAAATAGGTTGCTGATGGATAGAGATAGTGGGGATGTTGAGCAGATTGCTGAGCTTATGATATTAATTCAGAAGGGGTTTTAGGACAGCATGCCATGTTGTAGTCTGCTCTAATGCAGGATTCTTGGTCGATGCTTTTTAATTCTTAAATTTGGCAATCAATTCTTTGCTCTAACTTTCAATACTTTTTCAAATTTATTTTACACTATTTGGGCACCATAGTTTGCTGCATATGGATTACAGAGATTACATTTAAAAAGACCAGACATGCAGAAATGTGTCTGTTCTCAAATAATCATTTGGCGTTACTTTTGGTATTGGTATCAAAATCAAAATTCTGTATTGTGACAACCCTGCTGCATGCTGGATTATGTACTACATTACCACACTTGCTGTAGAGATGGTCCAGGGAGGGTAATGCAATGAAGAAGTTTAGAAACTACTGTTGAGCAATATGGTGATATCCTCGTCATCATACATTTTAATCACCATGCTTTCCTGAGTATATTGTGTATATACAGGGTTCGTACGGGTGCTTGAAATCCTGGAAAATGCTTGAATTTTAACGTTCTGTTTTCCAGGCCTGGAAAGTGCTGGAATTTTGGAGAAAGTGCTTGAAAATGCTTGAAATTCTAACTGCTTTTACTTTACAATAAATAACTATATGATTAAATAAGTTCACTTAAAGAAAAAATTGCAGAGCGTAAAATAAAAAAGGTTTTGCTCGCGCCTCCACGTATGGCTGGATATTGTTGTTGGACCTGGCAACCCTGGTCGGTGATAACAGCAGTAACATGAAGGGAGGCTGCGTTAGCTAGCCTGCTAGCGTATGTATGCGCACCGCTAGCTGGATAAGATAAACATGCGGTGAAGAACATTGGTATTTAAATTGTGTGAAACTGTCACCAATAAATCCATAATTCTTGCTATTTACTTAGAAGTATTTTTTTTCTCAGTAGCATAGTCGCTGTGAAGTGTGGAGAATAGTTTTACGATATATATTGATTATCGCAGAATTGCAGTTTTGAGATCACCGTATCATTAATTTACCACAGCTGAAAGGTGCTGGAAAAACTTGAAAATGGGCCTTGAAAGTGCTTGAAAAGTGCTTGAATTTTACCTTGTAAAAGGTGTACAAACCCTGATGTAGTCAGTACTTAAATAACACAGATCAGCTGAACAACAGATTTAGGGGATTTAGCTCAATATGTAAAAAATCTGTAATCAAAATTACTTTTTTTACTCTTTAAATGTAGCACTACATGTGCATAATGTCTGTTCCAATTTCTATATTACACACCAATATTACACTCAATGTCTCAATTGACTAACACTAACTACACAGTAAATCTGCCAGTGTTAAATCAACACTATTAGAGTTAAATTAACACTGAGAGTGTTACATTTAGACACCCTCGGTGTTAATTTAACTCTAATAGTGTTAATTTAACACTGACATATTTACTGTGTATGATTATTCCATCATTTGAAAATGTCACCTGTTCTTTATGTAGAGTGAACATGACAACAACAATGGACCAATAAAATAACAATAAAAATGTATTTTCAATAAAAAAACTGAACATACCAATAAAAAATTAATTGAAGCTATTTATGTTACAAATACAGTTACAAGATTTTGTTTATTAATATTTATTAAGTGATTTGACTTACTGTTGTGCGTTGGTATCTTCGGTTTGGATTTCCCGGATTCCTTGTTAGAATCCAACATCATCGTCATCTTTCCACCCATGAGCAATCTTCATTCTTTTTTTTCTGTGAATTTTTCATACGAGCAAGTCATGCCTCTTCAAAGTGATTTTATACAGATGACTTTTTCTGAAATGCTTTGGTTCTAGCTATGGAATTCTGAAAACCTGTACAGCCTGGGAAATTACTTTTCTAGCCTCTTGCTATTGTCCTACTTTCAAAAGACCCCTGGATCCCATTTCAGAGATGGGCTATATTATTACAGTAAGGCTGACGTCAAAAAAATGTTTCATTGTTGGAGCACACTGCAGATGTCTTTCATCTGAAAACACAGTGGAACGTTCAAACTCTTTTGTTAACGTGTGTATAATATTTGTAATTGGTAAGCGTTTGATGTGCTTGGGCTTGGGGTTGCATCTTTTCAACAGTATCATCACTGGCTTCTCTTATCAGGTTTTGACCAACATTCTAGTCTCAAAGCCTGTTATACAAATGAGCTCTTAAAAGAAAGCGGTGTGATTTTTGCTGTTGTTTTCAACAAAATGAAACTCTTTTGTCAGTCTTATTGTCACGATCTCTACAGCTGTGGATCAGGACCTGAAGCATGCAATGATGCTATGTGTATGATTCAGATGAAAAATGTACCTTTTAAGAGGACAGGCTTTGACCTAAGGGAAAAGAAGAATAATCTCTCTTGGTAAGGGAATGTAAAAGGGGATGTCTCTCCTAGGCATCAAGCTTAAGCTGGAAGATTGGTCTACAAAATGAAGTACCTGTCCCCAAGGAAGAGGCAAGCAGAGGATGTGAGTGACAAGGACATGCTTTCTCTAAGCCTGGGGGGGACGCTTCTAGACGTTTCTCACCTCCTGGGAATCTTTGGCATTGACTGATGGACTGAAGGCGTCATATTTGTGCCTCGCTGACTGTTTACTGAACAAAGGCCGTGGGCACCTGTGGGCATCCTTCATTCGAAGAGGTTTGTCATGAGGACAGTTACTGTGTGCCACTTGAGCGATGGCCTTGTGCTTCAGCTGTGTGGTCTCAGCCAACAAATCAGTCATCCCCTCGCAGGACTTTTAGCCATTTAGAGAAAGCAGTGGGTCAGAGATTTTAGCCTCAGAGAACGGCGTTTCTGCAGGTTATCTTACTGTCCATGGTCGTGGCCAGCTGCGAGTGGGCAGAGCTGATAGACGTTATCAGGAGGACCAACGGGCTCACTCTGCTGAATTCCTCCTGTTGCTCCTTTACTGCTCCTGCCTGCACTGGAGGTGCAGCAGAGCAACATAGGCATTGACAAAAACCTCTTATCTGTCACAATGAATCCACAAAGGATGGCCACATGTGCCCCGGGCAAAGCTTTATTACTCCTACTTGTGTGGTTGAAATAAACAGCAAGAAAGAGCCTTGACACGCTTGACCATCTCATAGAGACTGCACCCGGAAGACCATTGAAGCTTGAGGTTGTGATTGAGTGGTTTTCTCCAGTTCCTCCTGAGATCTGGAGGTCATTCTGTGCCATGATACTCCTCTGACACTTAACCAGTGGGAGAGATGACTACTAAAGTTTTAACCCTGTACTGATTCATATGGATCCTGCTATTTACAGAATGTGATATAATAATAATAATAATAATAATAATAATAATAATAATAATAATAATAATAATAACAACAACAACAACAACAACAACAACAACAGTAATAATAATGATAATAATAATAATAATGATAACAATAATGATAATAATAATAATAATGATGATAGTAATAATAATAATAATAACAACAATAATGATAATAATAATAATAATGATGATAGTAATAATAATAATAATAATAACAACAATAATGATAATAATAATAATATAACAACAATAATAATCATAACAACAACAATAATAATCATAACAGCAACAATAACTATAAAAACAAAAACAACAACAATAATAATAATAAATAATAACTGTTTTTGTTGTGAAAGGTAGTAAAAGGAGGAAGAATAAACACTATGAAGGAACAATCAGAAATATAAACGCACTACAGACAAAATGTTAGTGGTGACATGTGAGCCCAACCAAACCTGACATGAGTAGTCAGGTGTTGAACTCTAATGACTATCATCTTCAAAACTACTTTGTTTACTCTTGTGCCCTGCTGACTGTAAACAGTGAGATCATATTTACTTCCTTGGCTTGCAATGAGGAGCCAAGGAAAGACAAGTGTGTACTGTCATTAACATTATTTAACAGTTCTCTCACACTGACAGAAGATCTGTTGTGGCATCATGTGTCCACAGTTTGGCTGATTCTAGATGAGCTCATTGATTTACTGATGTAACAGATGGACGATGTCACATCATCCACAGAGAATAATTCTTCTCTGGGTGTAAATATGCCAGCAGAGAACACAAACATTTACACTCTGCATTCGTGAGTTCAAGGAACTCAGGCTTGACCTTCTATAAATGTACTCATTATACAATAGATTGTATTTGGCTGTGGAACTAGACTTAGTTTGGTTCTCCTGGCGCTTTGAGAAAATAGTTTAGTGTGAGAGTAGATGTCCTTTTTGTCTTTCTAAGTATGTTCTGGAGATGGGCCCAGAGCACATGACTCTATGACAGAGTTTATTTTGGAGCTGTAAAGGGTGAAGAGCAGAGCTGTATGTCATACCATTCAGGACCAATATAGACTTTGATTCATAGTGGTGTCTGACTGCTCCCTCTAACATCAATTCACAGACTCAAACTGTGCTAGACAACAGTAGCCATTTTTTAGTCATGTATAAACCTTAAAACAATGTGTGTGTGTGTGTGTGTTTTGAGAAATTAATTATATAAATAAGAAAACCCGGATGTATAAAATCAGATACATGTATTTTGCCCCCTGGTGGACTATCCATGCAGTAGGATACATGCAGATTTCTAATTTTAGAATTACTTGAGTAAAAATGTAATGGAAACTCGGTCTATACATTTGGGTTCTGCTTGTCTGTTTAAACATCATGATGTGAGCAATAGATTCTGGATGTATCAAATATGATGCAGAACAATGTAATTTGTTTTCTTTTTTAAATGACATTTACCTTTTGAGGCATTTAGCAGATGCTCTTATCCAGAGATACTTATAGTTGCAGGTTAGGTGCCTTGCTCAAGGAAACTTCAGTCATGAAAGGAATGGGATTTGAACCCGAGGCCAGATCCCTAACCACCAGGCCACGGCTGCCCCTAATAATTGGTCAGAAGGTCTTATTAACGCATCAATTTCAAAGAAGCATTGTTTTCTGGCAACTATTTTATATACACTACTCACAAAAAGTTTGGGATATTTGGTATTTGGGTGAAATTTCAGGATGAACCTAAAATGTGGTCTATCCTTTACAGGTGAACATAATGTGACCTCTAAACTTTTGAATTCACATGTCCATTTGTTCAGTGTTTCAGTACTTTTTGCACAACTTCCTGTTCTCTAACAAGGAGCTTAAAAGCAAAATTCACAACAGCTGTTTGATCCATGAATTGACCAATAAATGTCCAGCTTCAATTAGAATCGATATTTAAACTCCTCATCATCATCCTGTTCACATTTTGACATCATGACACCAAGACAACACCTAACAGCTGATCAACAGTATCTCACTATTGAGAGGCTTCAGACAGGATGTTCTCAGACTGAAGTGACTACTGAGCTTAGAGTGTCACAGAGTGTCATCAGCAGGTTGTAACAGAGATACAGAGAGACTGGAAGAGTCGCAGAAAGGCATAGAAGTGGACATCCTTTGGCCACATCACACACTGATGACTGATTCATTGTGAACAGTGCCCTGCAGAACCGGATGATGAATGCTACACGACTCCACGCACATTTAAGGGAGGTGAGTGGCACCCAAGTCCATTCACACGATGAGGCACAGTGGTCACTGATGAAAGTTGATTCACACTGAACAGAAATAATGGCCGCTGACGATGTTGGAGACATGAAGGAGACGCTATGCATAACCCACTGTTGTCACCAAATGAGCCTTTGGTGGTGGTGTTAGTGTGTATAGTCAATACAGAACTGCCCTACACTTTGTAAATGGTAGTGACAAGCTCAGACTACTTGAATGACATCATTAATCCAGTCATTATACCTCTGCATGAACATTACAGGCCTCATTTCATCTTCATGGATGACAATGCTCATTAATGTCGCATAATTAGGGAACGGCTGCTGGTGTCTGGGGTACCTCAAATGGAGTGGCCTGCACTTTCTCCAGACCTGAATCCCATAGAAAACCTATGAGATCAGCCGAGTTGCCATGTAGAGGATTGTATTTTTGTACCCCAGAACCTCCATGATCTGAGGGCCACTTTTCAAGAAGAGTGGGATGCCATGTCTCAGCAGACAATAAGTCAACTTGTGAACAGCATGAAACGTCATTGTCAAGTTGTAATTGATTCTCAAGGGCACATTAAGAGATTAAGATTAAGAGAGATTAAAATGAACCAATTATTTGCCAATGTGATTTTCACACAACGGAATTTGACCTCTGCATTTAAACCATTTGTCCAGTGAAACACACACACTAGTGAACACACTAGACTGTGAGAAAGCAGTGGCACCGGCACCCGGGGAGCAGTTAGGGGGTTAGGTGCCTTGCTCAAGGGCATTTCAGTCATATCCTGTCTGGGGATCGAACCGGCGACCTTCTGGTCACAGGACCAGATCCTTACCACTAGGCCATGGCTGCCCCCATGACACGTTATTATCCCTAATGTTTTGTGACTAGTGTATTTATCCATAAATCTATATATTTATTCCATAATCTATCGGAAGAAATAACCCTACAAAGCTTGAACTAATATACAGACCAATTCCAAAAAATTTGAATATCCATAATAATTTCCATAATTCCCTTCAAAAAGTTAAACTTTCATATATTATAGATTCAGGGCCCACAATTTAAATGATTTCAAGTATTTATTTGTTTATTTTCATAAAATTTGGGCTTCCAGCTCATAAAACCCACAAAAACAGGATTAAAAAAAATTAGAATACAGTGGAGAAATCAGCCCAAATTGTGTGTGTGTGTGTGTGTGTGTGTGTGTGTGTGTGTGTGTGTGTGTGTATGTGTGTGTTATAATTAAAGGAGAGAAACTTAAAGCCAAGGAGCAGGGCATTGGAAGAATAGCAGTAATGCCTTGTTTCAGCTGAGAATGGTGTGTCCTTGAGATGTTCTCTATGTGTTGTGGTTACTGCATCTGTGTCTAACCAGAACGTGGTTTTAAATAGAAGCATGCTGACCTTGATAAGGCAGGTAATTATAATTTTACTACTGCTGTGATTGTGAGTGCTGCTGACTCAGTGTGCCTACTCTACTGACTGTATCTCCTCTGGCGGGTGATGACAGATAGCAGTGATAATGAATCTAAATTGATTCACAGTAATGCAGAGGGCTGATGGAGTGTTCAGATCTGGTGGTTCACTGCCGTTCCAGGCAAGTGAAGGCTGTTACAAGAGCCATGAGCATTTCTGCACTGTCCCCATGTCGTCCTCTATACAAACATACACACAAAGCCTACAAATCCCATTCACTGCACTCTGAAGCCATTGAATGAATAGATAAGTGAAAAATCAAATGTACTCATTTTTTCTCTTATCCCTAATGTCATCAGTCACCCAAGTCATATTTAGGGCACTTGAGGTATTAGTCTAATGTAATGGAAGCTTTGACACTACAAAATGACATCTAAATCACTGCACACTCAAACTGTGAATGGAATAAAATATCTTGTGGATTTCGACACTGGATAAAACATTGTTGGGTAACACTTTATAATAACTTTCATTAATAAGCCATTAACTAATGATTAATAACTGTGAACAAATCATTAGTTCATGAGAATTTGAACATGAACAAATGTTTTGAGATATTAATGAAATATCTTTAAGATATAAATAAGATATTAATGAAAAATGAATAATAATAAGATATTAATGAAATGTTAATGAAAGTTATTACAAAGTGTTACTCATTGGTGGATACAATATGGCACAACACATAGACTATTTAAGCTTCAAGAATGCTGCCACTGTTTTTAGCTGTGCAGTGCAACTTGTCTATTTTTATAGCTCAAATATGTCAGAAGCTTCGCATGCTAACAGTGTCTTAGCTGGTTGACTTTTAAAGTCAATTTAATTTGACTTTAATTTATAGACCACATTTAAAACAATCTGGCATTGTATAAAGTGTTTTACAGGCAGGCACAATGAACATTTTAAAACAAAGACAGAAAGAGAAAAGGTCAAGCAACTTTGAAAGAAAGCATATAAACCAATATATAAAATAAACATATTCATTATAGACTGTATCTGCTATATACACTGGCCTCTATTATCTACACACTCATTGTCCATTTTATCAGCTCCGTTGACCATATAGACACACTTTGTAGTTTTACAATTCAGTGATCAGGACTCCAACAGAGCAGGTATTACTTGGGTGGTGGATTATTCTCAGCACTAAAGTGACACTGATGTGGTGGTGGTGTTAGTGTGTGTTGCGCTCGTTTGAATGGATCAGAAACATAAAGGCCAGATGTTGTTCTTCCTGTCTGTCCATACTCTAAACTGACAACAGGCACTGAACTTGAGCTCAAATAAACAAACTCACTAAAGCTTTAATAACACAATAATCTAGAACAGTGGTTCTTAACCTGGGTTCTATCGAACCCTTGGGGTTCTATGAGTCGGTCTCGGGGGTTCGGAGGAGCCTCTGCCACACCCTGCTTGGCCATCACTTGCTGCAGAGGATCACGTTACATTGCTTGGCCAATCAGTGCTGCGGGGAATTTAGCGAGCGCAGTAGTCAACGGCTGTCGTAGCTGTACGTCGTGTGGTTTCTTTTTTAATATTTTAATCCATACTAAATATGTCGAGACATAAAAACGAAGAAAAGGAACAGACTTTGCTGTGAAGATGACATGACAGTAGTACTTGCCAAGGTGAAGCCACGCATATCTGAACTGGTCTCCCAAAAACAACAGCAGAAGTCACACTGATTTGCAGATATGTAATTTGGGCAATGCTTTATTCTGGTCCCAAAAAAGTATTTTGTGTATTCAAAACGACAAAAACAAATTACATTTAAAATTTAAAAAATTAAGCTATTAAAAAATGTTACATTCTTTAAAAAATCCAAATAAATTTTTCAATAATTAGTATTAATTAGTAAAATGGTAAAAAAAAAAGGGGGGGGGGCTGAAATTCTTTTATGAGGCCAAAATATTTTTTCAGGGCCAGAATAAAGTAATACCGTAATTTGTTGTGAGTTCATGCACTGTGTTGGTTTTGTTCTTTGAACAAGGTGATGTTCATGCACGGCTCATTTTGTGCACCAGTAAAAAAAAAACATATACCTATGTCTTGAATTTGGAAAAAA
>BRDA01043780.1:13946-26521 GCA_036984385.1 Crenuchus spilurus
TTGTGTATTCAAAATGACAAAAAACAAATTAAATTTAAAATAAAAAAATTTAAGCTATTAAAAAATGTTACATTCTTTAAAAAATCCAAATAAATGTTTCATTAATTAGTATTAATTAGTAAAATGGTAAAAAAAAAATTGGGGGGGGGGGTTGAAATTCTTTTATGAGGCCAAAATATTTTTTCAGGGCCAGAATAAAGTAATATCGTAATTTGTTGTGAGTTCATGCACTGTGTTGGTTTTGTTCTTTGAACAAGGTGATGTTCATGCACGGCTCATTTTGTGCACCAGTAAAAAAAAAACATATACCTATGTCTTGAATTTGGAAAAAAAAATATATATTTTATTTATCACTAAAGAAGGGTTCAGTACGCATATAAAACTGGTGGGTTTTGGTGCCTCAAAAAAGGTTAAGAACCACTGATCTAGAACATTTGTTTTCATAAGGCCCAACATTGAATTCTGATTTTATTTATATTTATATACTTGAACATGACTGTGAAAGATAATGTCAGTGGAAAATAGATCAGATGATTATGTAATAATTGTGACAGTCAAGCTCAGTGAAGGGATTTTCATAATAAATGCCTGTTTATAGTTTAATATCATAGGATATCATGTGGGGTCTTTGTGACATGCAGGAGTCAGTGAGTGATACACTGTGTGAAGAAATTTGTTCATGAAATCATGCATTTCTGTTCAGTGAAAGGCACAAATTAATTTCTCCACATCATTTTTATGAATGTGGAAGACTGGATGTAACTCATCATTCACAGCTTGTCAGGGCTACTTTATTACAGGGAGTTATTCACCAGATTTTAATTATGCCAACATTTGGTCGTAAATCTATTTTTTTTTCCCCCTTAGTAGTTGAGTTCACACGTTCTTATGCCTATCCACACCATGCAGCAGTAAAAAGGTTCTGGGCCTTAATGTAGAACATATAAGAGCTAATGAGAGGGAGGGAGAGTGTGGTGCACACACACATACACACTGTGCTGTGTGAGTGATTAGTGCCTGAGGGGTGCAGGCCTCACTGTGCTGCTCTCTCCTGGGGCCACGCAGTTTCTCCGCTTCACGCAGTGCAGCATCTCTTTAAACACACACTTCAAAGAGCAGCTTTTATAGCAGGGCTGGAAATGCTAACCTTTGACTCAAAGCATCTCCCACTGCAAACGGGGCCTGTTAAATTGATTTGCCAGAGCAAATGCAGTGCACTTTATATGTTTCTGTTCACTTCCGGTGGCAAATGAAGGCATTTGCCAATTAAGCCAGAGGCTTCCTTTTATTTAGAGGGAGGTTGTGGGTATTTGGTCTCAAAGCAACAGGCTGGACTTTATTTCCACATACATTGCATCAACTTGTAAATATTGTCCTATTTTTTATTAAGCTGCTTTGATTATGTATGCAAATGATTACATTTATATTACATATGTATTACAATTTTAATTTATTGATTAATTTTTTGAAATTGTATTTGTGTGAAAACGTCTGATATGATCTAGTGCATCAAAAAAAAAAAAAAAGGAATATCAATTTAAAAAATAGTTTTGGTAATTTAGTTCAGGTACTCATGTACATTTTCCTACCACATTTTTCCCTTCCAGTTCTCTTTCCATTAAAATGCTTGGATACAGCACTTTGTGAACAGCCAGCCTTTTCAGTAATGACCTTCTGTGTTTTACCCTCATTGTGTAGGGTGTTGATGATTATCTTCTGTACAATTATGCAGTCAGCCATCTTTCTCATGATTGTGGTTGCGTGTGCTGAACTAGAGTGAGAGATACATACTTTTTATACTGTTTGAATAGGAATTTACTCAAACATGAGTATTCATGAGATTCTGGATTTCTGATTTTCATAAGCTATAAGCTAAACTGATCATCATTTAAAGCAAAGACAATGGTTTGAAATGTGTCACTGTACACGTAAAGAATATAAAATGACTTTGTCTTTTTAAATGAAATTAAGAACCAAAATTTACTTTTTAATTATATTCTGTTTTGAGATACACTTGTGTGTGTTCTGTCTGTGCTGTAAGGAATATAATGTTATTTCTTTAATTTTACTCACATACCTTTCCATTGCATTATTTCCTCTGAGGTCCACTTATATGGTTTTATATTTATTTGTAAATCAATTTTGACAGCTTTTCCAACTTCTTTGTCTTAAAATTACATGCAGTATAATTTAGTAGAGATAATTTAGCATGTATGATTACATGATAATGGAATCTAAGCACTGTTGTACGTCGCTCTGAATAAGAGCGTCTACCAAATGCTGTAAATGTAAATGCAATGTATTTTTTCCTCTAACATGATGTCCTAAAAGCAGGTGACTACAGTAAACATCAAACTATATCTGTTATAATAAGTGGAGCTGACTATACCAGCCACAAGCTTGAGTCTAGCTCTTTTTTCACATATTCATTCAAGGATTGAATGGCATATCAAACTCTTTCATTTTAAAGGCCCAGTGTTCTTTTGTTTGGTTTTATGTGCTAAAAATAGTCATCATTCATTTCTACATTAACATTTTCTAACCTGCCTTTATCTTTTACACTTACCGGCTGCTTTTTACTGTTCCAATAAATGAAATGTTAACAATTTCTGTTCTAAGTGGCTGTACTGTAATATGTCCCTTTTTTTAAACGGAGATAAACTGCGTTATGGTGACTAGGCAGGTATAATATAAATGTCCTAATTCCAGTACAATCACTAAAACAATGAATTCCAAATGAGCAAATGGTACAATTTGAAACTTTGAGGTTCCACAAGTTCTTCTTTAATGGAATGTTTATTTACAAGGTTATGTATTTATGAACCAGTCATATCAAGAAGTTGTGTCAGTCACAGCATGCATTTACATGTCCTCTTTATTGGCTGAACAAGTGCCTAGAAAGAAGGGAAGCAGATGTATCTATATGGTCATGAGAGTGAGGATAGTTCTCTCGCTCTCGCTCTGTTTCTCTTTCTCACACTCATCCGCGCAGTGCACATACAGATGGCATGAAGCCAATACCAGGCACTGACAGGTTAATCTCCCACATTGTGCACCCAATCATTGTAGTCTAAGCAAAGATAGCTGGGTAATATCCAGCTTGATTGTGTGCCTACGTGAGTGGGGCACAATAGACTTGAGCCTCGGCAGAGATCTTGCTCCACAGACAAATCGAATATCACTTTCACTGACCTGTGCCATATGTTGCTTGTGCTTGTTGTAAATGTCATACTTATTGAGCAAGTCATTTTTCATTTTTCACTATAATAGTGCTAAATTTTCCAGCAAGAGCACAATTGTTTTAGCGCTGTAATGTCTGGGCACAATGCACTTTTTTCCAGTTCTTGCCCAGTTGCTGTTTTGTTGGCCAGAATTGATAACAGCTGTACTGAAACGGGTGGATTGGCACAACAGGAGGCATGACATTCAGAATCCATTGGTCCAGTGATATTTTCACAGTAACGCTTATGTTACTGTCCACCTACACCTTCTCTTGATGCAGATGCAAGCAGGTTCACAGGAAGTGGGTTGATGAGGAGGCTGCAGTACCCTGTCATTTCAGGATCATAGAAAAAATGAAAGTAAAAAATATATAATGACAGAAACAAAAGAAATCTGTAAAGACGGCAAATACTTTTTCACAGCACTGTATATTATGGTATGTATGTTCATTATGATAACTGATTATGGTTGATATCATACTGAAAATGTCATTAAATTATTTTTGCTTTATTATATTACATTGATATTAATGATGCTGCCATGGGCTCAGACATAGGGAACCAGTCTTGTGACTGGAAGGTTGCTGGTTCAAGCCCCTGAACTGATAGGACAAGGACTGCAGGGAAGTGTGCTCACTGCCCCTAGTGTGTGTATGTGTGTTTCACTTCACATGAGGAGGACAATTTCCTCTCTGTGTGCAAGCACAATAGTCAATGAGTGTGCACATTCACTTTCATGATGAATTACATGGCTCTTGTCAAACTCTTTCTTTCTTTCTTTTTTTTTTTTGCCAATTTTATCCCCTTTCCAATGTAGTAGTAGCCAATTAGCCCATCCCCTCCGTTAGGCCTCTCCCCATCACTTTTGCAATGTCCCTGACTCCGTTGCATGTGATGCAGCCACCGCTTCTTTTTCGAACCACCGCTGATACACCGTCACTGGAGAGGCTAACACGCTCGGAGGAAAGCACACAGGGTCAGCGGTCAGCGGACAGGGTCCCCAGCTCCGATTGGACCAATCAGTAGACGCCTGAACCAGCTAGTGATAGCTAGAAAGTGATAGGGAGAGTGAGAGCGCCATCTACAATTTTATTTTTGCTCTCTTGGGCCCCGGCTGTTGACCGGGATTCGAACTCGCGATCCTCTGGTCATAGTGGTAGTGTCTTTGCCCGCTGAGCCAGTCGGGGCCTTGTCAAACAAGTTCCCAAAAGTGAGGTATGGACATAAGAGACTACAGCAACTGAAATGTTCATCAGTATGTTACCCAACTATAACCATAAAATGTTTATACTAAGGGGAATACACCCTGAAAGCTCTGCTGAAGGACAAATGTCAAACATAAAACTAAAAGTAGTAAAACTCATCTGTCCCAAGATGTCCCATCATGTTGTGCCTTGTTTTTACATTTGCTTGGTGATTACAATAAAACACTCCATAATTTTACTACTCAGAAGTTTTCCTCACTGAGCTGTGAGGCAGACAGGCATGAGAATACACACCAAACATCTGTTCTGGACTGTGCAGCATTACTCACACCTTTTCTCTGAGATGTCTTATGTAAGAGAGATTATGTTTCTGTAAACATTTGCTACACTTTCTGCTGATTTATTATCTTTAAAAAGATAACACCTCTGGTGTGTCAGCATTTGGAGCTTTGATTTGAATGTCCTTTCGCACTGCCAGATTCACCACATTCACTATTTACAGGCCTTGATTAATTACATTGTTTTATATTCATAAAATATACAGTGAACTCACAGAACCACCAAAAACCTGCACAAATCACAATCCAAAAGTTTTGAAAAATCTACTTAGTCTGGATGGGAAGTTTTACTCTTCATACACGGCTTGGGAGAGCTTTATGTTAAGGAAAAACCAACTAATATCCAAAAGAAAGGTGAGATAACAGATTATATAAGTTTATCAAAGAATAATGCCAGCTCATTAAATGAAAAAGAGCATCAAATATACTCCTCAAAATCTCACTCCTCCTGTAGTTATTTTAATGCTGTCCGGATGCAGGAGTTTCAGCAATGAAAGACATGTGACATGTTAAACAGACGTCCTCCTGAAAAACTTAACTAATCCCAATAGGGCTACAGACATGTAGCTTGTGCTTGCAGGACTTCACAGTGCAAATAATGGAATGCTTCAGAGAAAAATGTACACAATTTTCCATTTACCCCAGATGCAGTCAATCAACCAAGACATGTTTAGAATCCAAATGTGCTTCTTTAGTTTAAAACTGGAGCTGTAAAGCCATTACAGCTAACAAACACTAGTACTCAACATTAACTCCAAATTTTTACATCACCAAAATATGAGTCATGAGATTTAGGAAACGCGACAGCAGTAGAGCTGGTGTTCACAAAACAGTCTGATCCAGATTATGTCCTAAAACATATCATCTAGTCTATGAGACCTTAATTAAGACTAGGATGCACTTTGAGCAGGTTGAGAAGTTTTGGCTATGTCAGTCTGACAGTACCAGTTCTAATCAAAAGTAGAACAATGTTCTAAATCAGGGATACTCATGCGGCTCGCCGTTGTTTTATTGCTGGCTCCATATACGAAAGTACGCCAGCACAGGCAAAGTATTTTAAAAGCATGCTACAGAGACATGTACTGTAATGCGCTTTACATTCCAAGCACCTTCCCTCTCATTTTGCCTCAATTAAAGTTGGTTCCAAATCGGGGATACTGTGGAACCTGGCAACACAGGCACTGTTTCCAACAGCAGACTGCACGAGACTCTGCTGTTGCCAGGTTCACGGTTTATCACTTATAAAATAACTAATAAAACAGTCATGTTACCATATTATTAATGACTTTAAGATAAACAGCAATAATCATAATAAATCCCTTCTAAACAAAATACTAAGTTGTACACTCCTACACAGTTGTTTTGCCATTCGCTTCAAACGTGTGACATATTCTGGGCTAGTTTAAGCTTCTAAAGGGCGGGTTTTAGACTGACTAGGCTGGATATTTTAGTTGGACCTGGCAACCCTGCAGCAGGGCGGCTACATGGCAGCAGCGATTCTATAAGCTAGCTAGAACAATATATTCAGTGTGCAAAGGTTTAGTCCATAAGTGGGTTGTTGTTTTTTCCATTATTTGAGTGACTTGGGGTGATATTGTGGTTCTCTCCTTGACTTTGATCTGTCAATATGGCTCTTTTGAAAAAAATAATGAGGATCACTGGTCTAAATAGTGATTTGGCTGGAATTGTGATGAAAGGTAGATATTCGATTTTTTTTGTTCCTTGTAATTGACAGTGCAACACAATACCACATTTAAATAACACAAAAATTAGATTATGTGTAACGAAAATTTAATTTGAATTAAATTATGATTGCAAATGAACTTTTTCATAATCTAATTTCTGAAGATGTACTAGTAATACAATAAACAAACAACCATGCATGGAACCCAACACATACAGTTCAGTAAATATCCAGAAGGTTTGAGAAACAGTAAAATGTGACTGTACATCCAAATTTAGAATGTTGTCTTAGCTCAGGGACATTTCTAGAGCATCAAAGGTGCCAATATACTGAGGATGTACCCTGCAAATAAAGAGGTGCAAAAGGTGTAGAGTAAATAGACGGTACATTTGCTGTGAATGTGTGAAAAGGAATGTACAGTTGCATATTAAATGGGATGATTTCATCATGAGATCTTATGTACTGTTATACATATCAGTGCTATGTGCAAAATATAAAGTGCTTGCTGCATACATTAACATAATAAGTATAATATTCTGAGCAATTAAAAGAGCAAGCCAGACTAATGCAATCCAGCGTAATGCTCTGTAAGTGCAACATTTCTGACTGATTATGAAAATGAAGGCTGCAGTAAATGATGATATTTCCACATTTGTTTGATCTGTTGAAAATGACTGACTGCCATTTAAAAGGATGGTTCAAGCCAGAACTCATACTACTTTTTCCAGTGTCGCCAATCAACCCTGACATGCTTGGCTCCAATTTTTGTTATTTTAATTTAGAACTGGAGTTGCCAGGGTAACTGCTAATATAAGTAGTCACCTAAATAGCTCAGTCATTTCTTTACAAATACATCACCAGATCTAAGGTCACACTTATTAAATTTTGTGGTTTAGAATTATAAAAATATGTGCTATAAGTAGACATTTTAGACAGCAGCAGAGCTGGAAAAAGACTTACATATTCATCCAGATTCGTCACAGTCATCGTCACAGCTGCATTGATTCGGTTTTCAGAGATATAGATGCAGTATTTTGCCACATGACGTTGTGTCTTACTGTGTCCTAAACCACATTAACTAGTATGTGAGTCTGTATGCATTGGTTGAGAGACATTTTGTTGGATTGCCAATTGTTTTAGTGATAAATTTTGCTGGAAAATACTGTTTGGTAATTTAGGTGACTATTGAATTCTAGTGTTTAGTAGCAATGTTAAATTTGCAATGTGAGAAGCAAAAACTGGACTCCAAACATGTTTTATCTGAGGCTAGTAGCAATTACTAAAAATCTTTTATTGTACATTGCGGACAACATCTGCTAGGAATATCAGAGATTTGCATCCAGACTGGACTAAACTGATCGAGCTTTAGCTAAGTCAGCTAACATTTTCAGAGGATGAGAAGGAAATCTCAGACATGGGGCATCTGTACATAAATAAAATCAGGAGGAGCTAAATGAGGAGCTCCTGTAAAAGAAGAAATTACCATACTGCCCCATGTACACTTAATCCAATCCAAATAATGCTTATGATGGATTGAGGTCCTGAAGAAACTTCATTGGCTTAGATCATGATCTTGATAATCTTCTATTATTAGCACAATTTATTCATTGAATATTTACTGCTATAAAACAGTGTGCTATTTGATTTTGAGCTAGCTCTCTTCGATTCCCAATGGAACAGCTGACAGAATCCAAGCCATGATCTGTAAAAATGCCGTGTTCTTACAGAGAGTGTTGTCTAGACTCTGTTCTTAATTGCTCACAACAGGAGTCAGTCACCCATGCAACAGCTGGAGTCTAGCAGATTATTTAACTCTGAGTGTGGGTCTCTGGATTCACTTTATGAGGGAAAAAAATCTAAGATGTAGAGATATAGCACTGCTGTTGGAAGTGAACCAAAGTCAACATTTGACTAATGTATATGAAGTCATTTTCTGTTATTTTCAGTAGATTACCAACAGCCTCCCCAGCAGGAGATGGCTTATGAAGAAGTTTCATGTTAGAGTTGTGTTCATTAACATTTCACTTCTGAGAGATAAGTATGGGGGGAAAACTCATAAAAGCCTTCAGTTACCATTGCTTCTCTCCTCTAAACTCCTCCTTCTCTCTCTCCATCAATAATACATCTTTAGAGGTACTTACAGAGTGGTCTGGTCCACCATCTGGAGCCTCTGTGGTATTTAAGATGTGGTTATAGAGTGTCTTGTCTAGCTGGGAAACGAGTTAAATCATCTTTAGATGTCATCCTGTCATCGCACTTGAAGACTGAAGTTTCATTAGCTTCCCCAGTTCCATAAACTCTGGTACAGTCATACTTCTAGCTTCATGTGCACCAATGGACGCACCCATGTAAAGTGGATTTCACACCCATCTCTACACCCATTCGGGCATAAACACTACAGTGGAAGTTGTGGGTTTTAACTTCCAGTCAGTCATTTTCTTCTAAAAAAAAATTAATTGATTTCTTTTACATTATGATGTAATGTAAATACTAGGGGTGGGAGAAAAAATGTCCAAACACATCACTGTGTCAAATTGGATGCTTCTTATTGTTTCTGCTCATTTCTTTGTGCCAATACTGTACAGAAATACAGTTCAAACACTCCACTCATGCAGCCCTTGAAAATATGCTGCCCATATCGCCCATATCAGAAACCGTGTACATATGTAATTCACATTCAGAGTTATGAGCATTTGAAACGTATGGAATATTGCACAAAACATTTACAGCTACAAGCTGCAGTGATTTAGACATTTATTAAACATTTATTTTCTGTTCTTCATAAATCTTTTGTGTACTTCATCAAAATGTTTTGCTTCAGACTGAAGCAAGATGAAAGTGTAAGTAGATGTTTGTTTTGGGGCCATCATTTGCTGTCAGAAGTAACAGATCAAAATACACAGTCATATCAGTATATAATGATCACCTTAACCATGTGTGTTTGTAGGCTAAACAGTTTTTGGTCAATGGTGATCCCAGACACATTCTGTATAACTCCTGTGTTCATTATAGAGGTTAACTAGTTCACTGTGGTGCATCAATTGTTCCATAGCACTCCTCTTCTGTTCGGACAGTGACCCATGGGGCACCGCTGTTATGCTGTTGGGAGGCACTCAATGTACAAGATGTCCATTCACAGTGCACCTTTACTATAGTGGCTCCAGAACATCCCACAAAGTTAATGGTTTCTGAGATGCAAGCACTCTTTGCCCGTTACCCTATTATCATGCTTTTTGGGACATCAACCAAATTCCCTCCTTTGCCCATGACGATCGTTTTGCATTCTGCTACAACCGACTGGTGTGCTCACTTATTTACACATGCAGCAAACCCTGTCAGGTGTCGTCTGTGATTCATAGGTTTGAGTTCATTCCAAACCAAGGGTGGTCATCATAATATTCTGATATGACTGTGTATGGCAATATGTACTACATAACAGAAATGTAGAATTATTGAGGCTCAGTAACATCTCATGAAGCCTTTTGTGATTCCCACTGCAAATATTTGCACATCAAGATAGCGTGCTCAGTCTTTTTTTGTGTGTGTTTAACTTGTGTGAGGAGACATCCCACAATCAGATTTATGTTTTCTTTGAAGGCTGTTGAGAGAAGATGGATGATGCGTGTCAGATTTGCTTTTGTTAGTTTGCTGAGTGATGAAATCTCACATTTCACACTTTCATAGTAAATGCTGGTATCTAATGATGTCTTGAGTCTTCATGCCATATGACCATCCTGTTTCTTCTTTGTAGGAGACGGATCTTCTGGACATTTCCTCTATCAAGGATGCTAGAACAGGGAAATATTCCAGAACACCTAAGGTAAACTCATGTTTTAAAGCGTTCAAATATCAAGTAGTAGTGAGTGGACCAAAAAAGATTTCTACTCTTTGACTTGCTAGCTTCCTGACCAGAGAGTCCCTTAAAAATTTCTGAATGTCAACAGACCTTTTTGCCAAATACTGAAACAAATATATAAGCAAATAATATTTAGACAGGAACATGATGACAAAACCCAAAGCTCTCCTCGGCTCTGCTTGCCAGGATTTTTTTTTACTACATCCACAAATTCATTATCAAAAGCAGAGTTCTGTTAAGCCATGATAAAGAATGTTCAACAAAGCTGTTTACATAGCTATAGCCTTTTTTAGATAGATTAATCTAAGAAAAATAAACAAGAAACAATGGCTGATGTAAGATGTTTGATGAATGTTGTTGAGAGGAAAGTATACCCAAATTTATGATCAGGACAGTGTAAAGTAAATCAGATAACTGATTCTGAACCAAACTTCTTTTTTATTATTGTTTTTAATCATTGGCCAGCGACAGTACAGAACAGTCACTACATTCAGACTGGAAACAGATCAAATAAAGCAACCAGAGCTGAATTCTGTATCATCTGCACTGAAACAACTTCTGAACCCATTAAACTCAAATGTAGAAGGATCACAGAGAGCCAGTCTGAGGGATGATGTGCTTTTCATGTTGAAGGCCATTAGGAGAACAGGAAGATGCCTTTTTGAACCCAGGCATAGGCAGAATCAGTTAATGTCCAGCAGTCAAACAGAGGGACGCCAAAAAGCATATCACTTTGTGTGCCACGATCTGATTGTACCATTACTGATGGACAAACAAAAGCTGCCACAGGGCAGTGCACTGAAATGTTAAGAGAGGACATTCTTCTGATTACTGGATACAGAACGAAGCATTGCTAGAAGCATGCAGAGACAGGCATGCCAAATGACTAACAGTATCCATAAACGCACCCTAATCCATTTACAAAATTCAGCCAACCTCGACTAAACATCATTTAAACATAGTGTCAGGAGAAAAGTCACAGCTTAACTATGAGTATTTCAGTTACCATGCGGAGCAATGATCACGTGCACTAAAAAAAGCACGTGAACTAGTTTTAAAACCCAAATGTCAAAGCAAAAGTTTGTCCAAAAATGTACACCATATTCTCCTTACCTCAAATATTTTCAGTCACCCCAAAACACAAGTTTCCTTCTTTATTTTGGTGTTGAAGCTATGAGGCTAATGCAGCTAACAAATAATGGAACCTTATGGTTGCCTGTTAGCATGCAAACTGCAGACCTAAATCATCACAAACGTGTCTCAGACTTCACCAAAGCTTGTCTAGCACATTAATTGAGATTACTTAACACATTGTCACGGTTTGAGATGAGTGTGAGGTAACTTAGCCATGCAGTTTGCTCAGTGCTAACTGGTGTAGCTTTATTTGTTAGCTCTTAGCCTTGTAGCTATGTCTTTGACTGATTTGAGATCTATGGATGGGTATCAAGAACAATTTCCTGTCGATGATCTCCTGGGAAATGTATGTATGGGTATGTAAAGCCAAGTAAAAAAAAAAAATTTGGTGATCATCCTTTTTCACCAAAATTTTGGGTCGGGGGGGAGGTGTTTTATTTTTTTTTATTATTATTTTTTGATTGATGGTAGAAAAGTATTGTGGCGGCTCTTGGGTGTGTCGGCCAATCAGATGGCTGCGTGTCGTACGGTATTTGCATAAAGTTCTCTTGTGTGTTTATGGGGTCTATTTTGTAATTATTTGGGGTCTTTAAGAGGAGATTTTTGTATGTGTAATGATTGTTAGTTGTAGTCTAGTCTCTATGAGTTATTTTTAGTGTTTTAGTTAAGTTACCGTTAATGTGTGTCTTAGTCCATTTAGTCTGGTCGTACTTTCATGTTGTAAAGCAGTGTGTTTGCTACTACACTTTCCTTTTTACTAAAATAGCAGTAAAAGAGCATTTAGTAAGTAAATGTTTCATCCTTTTTCTTTATTCTCTTTTCCGACGCTATAGTATGTAGGGAATATTAAAAAGATGTTGAAAACTTAAATAAACCATGTTAAACATAGTTCATGTTCTTCTCGAGTGAGAAAACTATTTAATCTGACAAATGCATCCATCAACAAATTGGTTGTGAGCTCATTACAGCCTCACAAGATGACAGAACCAGTTAGAAAAAGCCAATAAGAATCTAGCACTGGAAGCGCGGATGCAGCGAAATTTCTCGTCAGGGGAAAATCCCCCGCTTGGATTCTAGGCCAGACAGTAGTGTTTGGTGCGTTTTTTTGTGGAAAAAAAAAAAAAAAAAAAAAAAAGG